>JBBPJX010000035.1:0-38822 GCA_038088955.1 Neotropicomus parvogracilis
GTCTCCTTGCGGCTGTGGTTTCAGCTGCCCGAGCCCACCGTGGACCGCCCTTCGCTCATGCCATATATCATATCGAAAGGATATATCGCGATCGACGGCACGTCTCTCACCCTAACCTACGTCAACGACGCCCAGCGGACCTTTGGTGTCATGCTCATCCAACACACCCAAGAAAAGATAACGCTCGCGAACAAGGCTGACGGTGCGCGTGTCAACGTCGAGGTGGACATGGTGGGTAAATACGTCGGAAAGTGCGTGATGGCTGCGTTGGGTGGTGGTGGGGAAGACGGGGTACGCCGGCTGGTAGAGAACGTGCTCGCGAAACACCAGCAGTAGTCTGTTTTGTTTTGCTCTCAGTAAACGCGACCGCTTTTGGCATAGACGCTCCTTGCACCGCGACCACGTACATTCGGTACGACGTTTGTACGCGCTTCGCAGGCGTGAGCCTCGTACTTCTCCAGGCTTCGTCTCGAATGGATGTCCCCCTCCGAAAAGTGAGTTCGCTCACCCACTCGACGCCATTCGTGTCGACCTCTCGACACAGGTAACAGCAAGAGTCGACTTCAAGGCAGGAACCTCGTCTGTTCGGCCCCAATCCAGATCTCGGCCAGGTTCGCCTACAAAGCAGAAACCGGCCTCCTCGCTCTCTCCATCTCCCTTCCATCCCAGAGCCAAGCTTAACGGAAACGCGACTCTCCGGAAATTATCCAGTTCCAGTTCTTTGAGCACCTCCCCCTCCAATCATGTCTCCATTCCGGGTCGCTCTAGGCCGGGTTCTCCGTTAAGGCTATCCCAAGTGTTGCCGAACGTGTCCGAGCCAAGTAGCTCACCTAGAGCTCGCATTACGGCCCGACCTACACCACGATCCGGGACGAGTCCGGTCCAAGCAAGTTCGAGCAGTCTCGAGCCTCGTCAGCGTGCTCTCACTGCTGCGTCCGCCAGGCTCAAGCTTCCCCATTTAGAGGAGCGGCCGCGAAGTGGGAGTGTCATTGCACTATATCATGATCATGCCATTTCTATCACCGACCTCAACAGGTCCTCTCCCCAAACGCTACCTCAGCCGCCACCTTCGATAGACATCGGGCAGACGAATGCTGCGCCAATACTGGCACCAATCAAGATCAAGTCGAAAGTCACCGGATACGTCAAATCAACGCCAACGAGTGAAGGGGGCCTGACCTTACGACCACTGTCACCACCTTATGCCACAACGCGCCCGATAAATACCCGTTCTAGAACTTCCTCTATAACCTCTTTTTCTACAAATGACCCACTACCCTCGATTTTTTACCCAATCACGACCGCTTCACCTGCTGCCAACCCCCATCGCTATGCGCATCGACGTGCACCGTCACCTGCCCGCCCATATACATCGCCCACTCTTTCGAACGAACTCTATTCCGCAAAGAAATCCTCTCTAGTTGCCAAGGTAGACCCTGCCTCAGTTCCCCTACCTCCGCATTCACCTCCGATTTCTGCACTTTCCCTCTCTTCCAAATCATCTGTGTCGAAAACATCCGTATCTCTGAGTAGCGAACACACAACTGACAACCCGATTTCGAGCCTTGTGTCTCATATCAAACGCCACAGCATAGAGAGGCCGATTCAGCCGAACCCCTTCCCTCCACAGGCAGAAAATAAAGCCCAGACGAAGCGGGATCGTAGTCGTTCTATAGAGAGGAATCCCCGTGACCTTGTTCATCGAGGCGAAAGTGATGCAGAGTTGACGGAATCTGAGCGACAGCTCAAGACCGAGGCAAAGACCAACCGCAAGGTTCGTCGCAAAGGGCCATTCTTCTTGAGAGAATTGAGGGAAGCTTTTTCACAGATTGCTGATCTGGAAATCACAAATCGTTCTCTTTTGGCAATCAATACGTCTCTGGAAACGACGAAGAATCGGCAGGCGAAAGAGATCCGCGACTTGCGCCGGAAATTGAGAGAGTCGCGACTCATTCTCCCACCACAGACATACAAAGCTGTCGCTTCTGCGTTGGAAGACGAAGACGAAGACGACGATGAGAGTGACGCCGAGGAGGGGGCAGATGAAACATTCCAAAGGGTCAGGAATCTGCTTAACAGCCTTATAGAGTCTGCAAAGACGGCTCTCGAAACGCGACCGGAAGACTTTCGAGTTAGTATGGCTACCAAGGTTCTCAACGCCGACGAGCTGCGCTCTTGGCGAGATTCTGGGCAAGGTGCCTCGACGAGAAACAGTTTTCTGGGCGACGAGACGACACAGGATCATTTATCTCCCGTGGTCGTCGCTATACTACCAGACAGCGGTACCGCATCTCCAGTGGAAAGTGACGGGGAACTGGACCCAAACTCTGGATCTTCGGTATTGCCTCCAATCACCATTACACATTCTTTATGACATACTCCATCACCGCATCTTCATTAACATCACTATAGACCGCTGAAGTTAACTTCGTATACCCTACGTGATTGGAATATCCTAGGCTTTCATGCCCAATCTCATATCTAACTAGTGACCTGCAGTGTCTTATGTTCTGGGTCTGAAACCCAGAGGAGACATTGACATTGGTCCGGGAGTTCATCATTTGTCAGCCTTCACATCCGTTGTGCTCGCTTGGCGAGCTACCAGTGCATTTGATGAACACCGTTTACAGAGGAAAATGGCCCGTACTCACTGCTGCAGCCAGGTCCAATTGGCCAGAGGGTGGGGTTGGCTTTCCAACATTTGCCCTCTGTGCAGATGTATTGCCGGCAGGAGGCCTAGCAGTTGTGGGAATTGGAGGTTTACCTGGAGGCTTGACAGCACCAGGTTTCGCGGCAACCGGGGGTGGAGCTGCCCTGGGCTTCGTAGCGACTGGGGGTGGCGCTTTGGCCCCAAGTGAACTCGGAGGTCGAGAGCTCGCTGGTGTAGCCTCTGCTGAGTGACTTGCAGAGCCTGCCGGCTTCTTCCAGGGGGGCGCAGAGCCGTTCGAGGGTACGAGGCCGGGAAAAACTGCAACTGGCTTAGCAGTTGCATCTGCCGCCACAGACTTGACTGTTACTGCAACCTTGGGAGCAACCGGCGTAGAAGACGTGACAGGAGCCGACGGAGGAGGTCTGCGAGCTGGCGGCGGTGGTGCGGCAGGTGGTGCCTGTGGTTTCTTAGGTACCAGTTCAAGATAATTGTTGGGAGCCCATCCCTCTTCCCTGTCTTTCTTGACCAACCACCAACCATTGGCATCTTTCTCTACAAGTTCCACAACATCACCCTTCTGCAATGACATCTCCCCTTCCTGCCCTTGGAAAGCAAATTTGGCTCGGTACAGCTCCACATCTGGTTCTTCGAAGGGTGGAGGCGGGGTGGGGCCCTTTGCCGGTGGTTGCGGAGGCGCTACTGGAGCCGGAACGGATCTTGTGGTACTAGGTCCATACTGTCCAGGCAGGGGCTGGACAGTGGGTTGATGCTTAGATGCATTCTTCGGCTTCTGTGGTCGTATGTCAGAATAATTTAATTTTTATGCAGCTGTGCTCACGTTATTCGGGCCACCGACACGAAGTAGCTTCCCTTGTGTGATTGGTCTGACAGCACCTTGTTTTCTCTTGGCGCGAGGACGCGAAGTGCTGTTAGGAGGCTCGCCGGATGGAACATGAACGATATGGCTCTTATAGACGTCATCCCTAGGAATCGTCTCGTCCTTGACGAACTGGATTTCCGCCTTCTTTTCTTTCTTTTTAGCGTATTGAACCCTGGTGTTCATGAACACACAATTAGTGACTAATAAACTATGCTCACGTGGCTCCGATTACGACACTGATGGAGGCTTGCGTTAATCGGAGAAGGTTGGAAACAAGCTCGGTCTTGAAGTAACAGTGTAGAACTGGATCCCCTTCTTCTGATGCACTACAGTTAAAGACCTTACCAAAGCAATGAAAAAAGGGAGATAAGTAGAGCAATGTATGCTCACTAGCCAATCGTCTCGCAGGTTTGACATTGAAATACTTTTGATCGTAATTAGAGGTATCTTGCGTTCGAGCGAGGTCTGTATTTGTCCAACGTTGTTCTGTGTGGTCATTGCAATGTGCACAGCTTTGCCAGTCTGACAACGGGTAAACAAAAGTGCTTTTATATTCACGACTTGCGCGCACCACAACCAAGAAACGTGGGCTTGGCTTACTAGATCGCGCAAACTTTGAGACCAATAACTGTGCTTTAGAGCTGAATGCTACTTGATCGGCTGAACATGCATTTTGAGTGGACTGCATGGCAACGAGAATTAGACTGACCTCCAATCCCGCAAGCATTCCGCAATTCCACACCGAGAGCATTTTTACCATTAATATCAAGATAATCGCCCATGAATCTCCGATAGCTGAGCAGACTAAAGCGTCTGCGTTCTTTCCTTCCTGCCAGAACTTCGTGCCCATATTCTCTGACTCTGGCATACTCGATGCTCTCTCTGTTATTCTTCCAGAAACGCTGAATTCGCTTTGCACATTCGTTCTTGTATCGCCAATAATTCCGCCAAGCCCGTTGAATGCGTGAGGCCATGTTATGCCAGTAACGGTCACGCATCGTTTCCAGTGCAAAGAGCTGCAATAATATCGGCAAAAATCATAAAGGAAAAAAAGTTACGGTCCAAACATACCGTCTCTGGATTCTTGATAAATGCTTTCGTGACACCCATCTGCCATTCGTCCTTGGCAATTCCTGTATCCTTCAGAATTTGTTCACATCCAGACTTCGCATCACCCTGCCAGATATATTCGCCGGCATACGATGTTGACGATGACAGGAGGTAAAATCGCTCGACCATCTTTTCGAAAGCATTCCGGTAGGCAAAACCTGCGCGACGAACACGGATATTTTCTTGAAGCCCAAGGTACTTGATTTGGTGAAGGATTGCCTTGGTATCATATTCAGTTGCGCTGCGATTCTGGTTCGGCTTGATCGTCCGGATGTATGATGGTTGAGCCTTCATCAAGTTATCGACAAGTACACCAGCTGAGGCCTGGGGACGTCAACCACTTCACACTGCCATTTGCGCGCATAACAGTTACCTTAATCCTGTCCCCAGCCGTTGGCGGCCGTTTCTTGTTATTGGGATCCGGTCTATCTGGGAATAATCCTTGCAGGAAATGGTTACCACTGCTAGCTATGAGATCGAAGAGGTCCTTGACCAACGCATCCTTATTTTTGTCCGTCATGCCCGAAATATTGTACATGACGTCTCCAGCGTAGTGCTTCACGAGAAACTGCGATCCACGTGATTCGAAGTGGGGATTGGAAGACAATGCAGCTGTACGTTGTACGAAGCTATTATCAGCAGCAGCGGGATCAGCGTGAGCGGTAGCACAAGCATCGTTGAGCGCAGCGAAAATTCCTGGAGGTTTACGTTCTTCGATAAGATCACAGACGATTTTGTTGTTGAAATAGTTGATAGGTGTCCATTTGATTTGTTCTCTGACGTATTCTTCCTGCTCAGTCTTGAGAGTCAACTCGATAAAGATCTGCTGGAGTTTCTCGTTCACATAGTTGATGCACAGCTGCTCGAATGAGTTGTCCTTTGGTTACGAATTCATATGTGCACTGTGATGGCAATGATAGTGGTCGACATACCTCAAAAATCTCGAAACCAAAGATGTCCTGAGAATAGTCAGAGGAACTCGTTGGAGGCAAACGAACACTACACACCAATATCCCGATTACTTGAGCAGTGGCACTCCTTGCCTTCATTGAAATGTTAATCCTCGACACTATCCACTCAAATAGATTGTTGTAGATCGCCTTTGCAAGAGCATCTCGGACGGCAGTAGCCTGAGCCGGGTTTAGAGGGACGTCATAGATCGATCCCCGGCGCCCGCCTCGTTGTGTCTCTACGACTTTGGTGGTGAGAACCTTTTGAACCATAGTAGAGTCCACCTCCATGAGGTAGGCGATGAAATCTGCCACGCCTTGGTCAGTGATACCGGAATTACCATCGTCCATTTCTTGAAACTGGACGTTTCCGAGCCAGAGGATGATGGCAAGCATTCGAAATATCTCATCTTGCTCCTGCTCGCTTAGCCCGATAATTCGCATGGCATTCTGCGCCAGTGCCCAGAGCTCAGAGTCGATGAATAACGAAACGCGGAAACCACTTACGAGTGTGTCTGCATAATCCTCGGTATCATTAATGCCTTGCACTTCGAGACAATTACTCATGCTGGTGTACGCGTAAGACTCGGGACCTTGAAGGCCAAATTGTTCTGAATTGCTGGTGAGCGACGTTCAACCGTGCTGCATGACGAGTACCTCGTTGTCCATCGGATGCAGCTTTGGTGAACTGGTAGAAGATATGGAAGTTTCGCTCGTTCTCTACTTGACCCACGACGCGCCCTTTCTCTAGTAGATAATTAGTGATCTGTGCGCCAACAGGTTCTCCACGGCCGTTGAACATGATCTCTAGGTATTTTCCCTGGTGAGCAATATGAGCACGAACGACGACAACCACTTGGAAGAAACGGCGTACATGACGACTTGAATTGTTGTTGCGAAGAGTTTTGGCGCAGCCGAAACTCTCCAATAACGGATTGGTAGCCAAGACCATGTCTTTGATTTCCTGAATATTGTTATCCTGGCTACCAGACACGGCAGCTATGTACTGCATAATGCGCTTCGCAGCTTCTGTTTTGCCTGCTCCTGATTCGCCGGAGATGATGACGCATTGGTTCTCGTGATAGGCGTTCATGTTATAGTAGGCGGATTCCGCGATCGCGAAAACATGAGGTGGGACTTCTAGTCGGTTCTTGCCCTTATATTTGTGGAGTGTGTCGTCCGTGTAGATGCCGAGGTCTGGCAAGGGAGGGGGGAGAGTGAGCAAGAGGACGACGGAGTGGGTACGACCTTGCCTCTAAACGGATTCACGGAGATCAAGACACCACCAATGTAGGTGTAGATTTCGGCGTTTGTCCAGCGTTTCTGAAGGTTATCGTTCACGCTTTCATTGCTGATCGTCGTGAGAAGGGTCATGTCGGACACGCCGACCTGCTTCTTCTTGAAACCTTCCTTCCAATCCGCCTGACGAACGCTGAGTTGAGGCAAGCGCAGGTGGTCGACGAAGCAGTGGAAGTACCTTTGCGACTTTCGTTGTCGTCTTTGGCGTTGCAGCCTTTTTTCCGGCCTTCTTGGATATGGCCTGTGGTGATGGTTAGCACCAGACAAGCCAGCGCTGTGTGCATGACACGGCGCACCATGACGGAGGAGACGGAGGGACACGAACCCCGAAACCGCTGGGATGGGAGTGCGGTCGCCGGGGTCCCTATCCCGATTTAAGGCTGTTCGTCGCTGCGGGCCTCGTCCAGCTCGTGCGCCATGACGGTCAACTCCTCAGACGTCCTCCTCGTTCTCGTCGGTCAACCTCGTCCAGATCTCAGCTGGTGCTCACTCACGCTTCATAGGTCGCGATCATCTTCCCTCCAGCAGCAGCCGCCTTCGTCACCGGCTGCAGCTGTGACTTGCTCATCAACTTATGTCTGACGATGTGAGGCCTTTTGGTCACCGTCTCTCCGTACTACGCTGAACGGAAACCCCAGCCTTGGTTACTTCCCAGGCCATATCGTAAGTCGTGGGCCAGTCCATCTACGCGACCGACCCGATACTTGTTCTTCTAGCACGCGTTTTGGCTCATTTATAAGAAGATGCAAGCCGAGGAACGCTACGGCCAAGGGGGATTCATATGTGGGAACACTTTATCCTTGCTCCAGCTTTGTTTGACACCGCCCCGCAGACATTGGCAGCGGCCAATACCAACCTCTCAACAACCAGACATACCCGCATGCTGCTCCCGGTTACGGTACCGTTCAACAAGGTTAACATTAATGCACTGTTGTCCGTCATCGGCACGTATTAGTTGTAATTGTATACGTATCTTGCCGTCTCTATTTTGGTGCTCGGCGCCCCTACACCAGCTTGGTGAGAACCATCATGTTTTCGAAATCTGCAAGGTTCATCGATTTGTCGGGCAAAGTGGAGAACGCCTCCAACATTTCTAATATCTTTGCAACGCAACGCGCGTCAGCGTAGCCAACGCCAAGCGAAGTGTGCATTGCACGTACTTCCTCTGTCTTGAGGCTCTCCTTGAGCAAGTCGGCAACACGAGCAACGTCCTTGATCATGATTCGCCGGTGGTCCAGGTCGTCGTCGGGAACATCGGGGAAGAATCTGCTAAATTCTCGTCGGCACTGAGCTCTCTGGGACTCGGTCAACGGCCTCGCCGAGCTCTTCATCGGGATCCTTGGGGGAGTCTTTGTTACCTTTCTTGCCCTTGCACCCCTGTTTGGTTCCTCATACTCGTCGCTCGAAGTTTCCCCCGCGTCGCTATCGCCAGACAATCGTTCCATCTGGTACTCATCGCTGTCCAGGCAACTGTCATGGCCCATCTCGACATCTTCATCCTCGACCGAGTTTTCTTCGTCGCGCCGATCGACACAATCCCCTTCGAGCAGTGCGGCACATATCGCTCTCCAATCCTTCCTGCTAATCCCGTCGTCGCACGCATTCTGCGTTCCCCAGCCTGTCGCGGCATTCCTGAAAACACCCATAATGTCTTCATCGGGAGACAAGTCCAGGAGGTTTAGAGCACGCGGGATTTCTACCAAGGGGATGTGGGTCCACCGAGTGGGAAGATCTTCAATGATGAACCCGCCAGCCTCGAATTGACTTGACCCAGGTCCTGACTCTTCAACGATGAAACCTCCAGCAGGCTTTGGTTGTGTCCCAGGCTGAACAACAGAATCGAAAGCACCGTCGATACGGTCTCTGAGACGAGCTGAGAGCGCCAGGAAGGAAGAATCGTCTTGGTCGTCCATTGATGACAATGTTCAACTTCCGACTAAGATAGCGCTACGAGCCTCTTCCTGACTTCCTCCGCAGGGCCAAGCACCTCATCTGCAATGGACCCCAGCTCTTCTTTCGACAGCTTTTCAAACATAACGGGCCATCCTGACCTCCTCACCTCTTCCTTGAGCTCATCCCGGCGTGACGGACTCTGCAGGTTCGACAAGAGATTACGAATGCAAACAACACCTCGGTGCACAAGTCCCGGATCACCAACCCCTGCAATGAAGTCCTCGTCCCTCGCACCGTCATCTCCATGGACGCTGGGGTCAACGAGTTGTGCCAGCACAAGAAAGGCTCTGTGACTTTCTGTCTGGAGATCGAATATAGCCTCACATGCTGTTTGCGTGTTCGTTAGCATCGCTAAAGCGCCGGACGCTGCAAGGCGCGTGGGCAAATCCTCCACATCCGACATGGCAATCAACACACGAATCTTTGACTTGGAAAATCTGTCCGGCGATGTCGACCGTGCGGCTTTGCCGTTTGCTCCAGCGTACCTTTCAAAGACGTACTCTGATCCTGCAACCAAGTTACAGATAAGCTCGGTTGCAGCTCTGCGCATGAGTGTGTGGTCCTCCAGCATCAAAAGTTCGACCTTGCTGAGAATGTGGGGGGTATTCGCGATATGAGACGCAAAGACTGGTCCATGAGATGCAAGATTCGTGAGAGCCATCATAACCTCAAATTGCTGGAGCATGCTCGCCGATGGGTGAAGGAGAAGCTGTGAAAAGGGCCGGACTGCATCGAGTACATTACCCTCATTAGGGCCAAAGACCTGGATTGGTGGTGCGGTAATGGCCAGCTTGGCAAGTGCTTGTATGGCCGCAAGAGCTTCTTGAGGAGGTGGATCCGGAGATGATAATGATGACGATTGAATGACGCGAGCCAACGTCTTGTACCCTCCACCTCTCAAAATCTCCCCTCTGTTTTCCTTGTTCTCTGCGAAGCTTAGAAGTACCTGACCGACGGACGACCGAATCCCTGGACTATCCAATCCAGACGCTGTAGCTAGCACGTTCAGCGCTCCGCAACTGATAGCGCTACGGCACCGACTCTGGACTTCACGTTCGGATTCCAAGGGGTCTGATTGTCCTTCTGCACCTTGCTTGCCTGCCTGTTTTCCACTCTCCGCTATGTGCCGCAGCCTCGCAATCTGCTGTTGTTCCTGACTTAACTGCGGCTTATATGCACAAAGGTTGGTGATTATCGTGAGAATCCCGTAGATAAGTGTGGAATTGTTCGTCGTGTCAATTGTAGCCTTGCGTTTTGGAACAAACGAGAAGAGTCGCTTGAGGAACGCGCTATTTGCCAAATTCTTCTTCACGGACGGATTGACACTAAGGTACGCCAGCGCCTCCACAACTTCGCTGAGACAAGTGCCGACGTCTTTGTTGCTCATGATTATGTCGTTTAACTGAGCTGCACGAGTGATATCTTCTCGTGCTAATGCGCTGGCGGCGTCGGCGGCTCCAACAGAAGTAGCTGCCGCATCAGAAGAAGATCCATGGCCAAGCTTGACAATCGCGAGGATGGCTGCTGCTCGCAAGGCGTCGTCGGTAGTCTGAGAAGACTTTGTTTGAAGCCAGGCCATAGACTCTTCAGGGAAGCGCTGCCGACAAGTTTTATGACCACAAGCTAGTGCATATAGACGGGCGAGTGCAAGTGATACCGGGAAAGATGTGGCAATTTCAAGAGTAGTGAGCAGCTCGATGAAACCTTCTTCTGTGAATATCCGTGAAGCTGATTTCCAGTCGACTTGAAAGAGCGCACAGTGGAACGTGACAGCCGCGAGCAAGGCATCCTCCCGGGACTGCGACAAGTTGCTGGCAATGAGCGGTTGGAACACGCGAAACAGAGCGAGTGTGCCTTGGTCTGGCTCATCTTCCCTAGCCTGACTTCTTTCCGAAGAATTGGACGCTTGAACACCTTGACAGAATGCAGAAAGTATGAGATACGCTTTCGAGCGCGAGGATGCGGGTTGAGAGGGCACGAATGCAGCTACGATATAGGACAGTTCGTCAGGGAGTAGCGACGATGGATCCTTGGACTTGACGAGTAAAGCATCGATGCTTGTCTCCATCCGTTGCGTTTTGTCTGACTGGTTCGAAGCCATCGTGTGATATGATTGATGGTCGGAGTCACGTAGTACTAGGTATCTACATCGAGTTTCTTCCCTCAGCACCAGTATGAGTGCTGGCAAAAACACTCCAGCATCTACCCATGGCCCAAGAACTGCGACGATCGAATCCAACCATACAGTTTTATTTCGAATACCCAATGGCGAAGTGCGTAGCATCAAGGTCGAGAAGGACTCGTAAGTAGATATTTCGGCCATAAAGGTAATCTACCATATCATTCCGCCAAGGATCGTATCACTCGGAAGGGTGGGTTCGTTCTTTGCCAACGAGCTCATCGGACAGCCCTATGGTTTTTCCTATGAAATACATGAAAAGAAACTCAAACGATTGCCTCCCCGTACAATGGATGAAATTGGTTGGTAGGTCATTGTTCGTTCCTCGAACCACACCGCTAACCACTTGGTGGCAGAGGAGACGGACGCGACGAATGAGCTTATTAACGACGGGGAATTTGTTCAACCATTGACCCTGGAGGAAATTGAAGCGCTCAAGAAATCTGGTGTTCATGCTTCGGTACGGTCGTTTGTGCATCATAACAATCTATCAAAACAGATCTGACTCCCAGGAAATCATTAATGCTCAAATCGAGCAACATGCGAACTATTCCTTGAAAACGGAGTACAGCAAGGACAAGTACAAGAAGCGGAAGGAGGCAAAGTAAGCGACTGAACAAGGTAACGCACTAATAGTGACCTTTTTCGTAGGTATTCAAAGAGCTTTGAGACGATTGAACCCACCACGTACAATATCTGTGAATACTGGTTCAGAAAGGATCAGAACAGGATACGGGACATACGTCCCGATTCACTCTCTCAAATGCTGAATTTGGCCAACGTGCGCCCGGGTGGACGCTATATTGTGGTGGACGATGCCTCGGGGCTGTTGGTTTCATCTGTTCTCGATAGGATAGGATGCAAGTGACTCATCACAGTCAGCTAAGACAAACTGACTCTGTTCCAGGTGAAGGTCGAATAGTCTCTATAAACGATGCTGACTCGCCACCCGCATATCCCTTACTGACCCTGATGAACTACGAAAGGGAGATCCTAACATCGGTCTTGTCAACCCTTAACTGGGCCACTGCCCAAGAAGATTATACCCCTGGTAAGTATCTTCTGTCCACGATCACTGCAAATTACCATAGTAGCTTCACAGTAGTAGCCCCACTTGAGCCCACATCCGGTCGCATACGTTCGGAGCGGCAACGTCTACGACTCGACAAGCGAAAATTAACCTCGGACGCTCTGATGAGCACTCGGCAAGAGCTATTCTCTGGAGGATTCAACGGACTCCTGGTCGCAAGCGACTACGATCCATTTGAGATTGTAGAGATGCTATCGCCTTATCTAGCCGGTTCGGCTTCAATTGTTGTGCAAGACATGTTTCTCCAGGTACTTTTCTGCTCCTCACTCGATGACTGCAGCTGATCAGGTCATAGCCTCTGGCGGATCTACAAGCGAAAATGCGACTAATCCCCGCTTATCTCGCACCCTCGGTCACCGAGTCATGGCTGCGTTGCTATCAAGTTCTTCCTGGTCGGACCCATCCAATGATGAATACATCTGGTTCGGGGGGGTTCCTCCTCCATGCCATAAAAGTGTATGCTTGTTCAACTTCTCGCTCACTCTGTGGCTGACGTGGAGACGTGGCCTCGTAAGTTACGATAATCCGAATGTTACAGCAGTAACATTCCAGCAAAAATCAAAGGGAAATGCGGAGCCACTATCAGGGCCACCTTCCCCCATGAGGGTGGACCCGATGGAATGTTGACACCTGGAAGTGTCACATTCGATGTAACAGGCTCCTCTGGTAATTAACCCAACAGCTCAACGTGATACCTCGGGAAAAATGGCAGCAATAATCTACCCAGTGTGAGTCGGTGACGGGAGTCTGGTTCAATTTAAACGTACCTCGTCCACAATGGTATAGGCAATGTGTTGGTTTAAACGTCGATTCTGCAGCACAGCGAATATACGTCGGGCCCCTCGGCGGGCATTCGAACGACCTATCATATTGGCACCCAGGTCTATACCAAGTCATTCGGTCAGTTCACATTCTTAACAGATCGGTTAATTCAAACCTGGAACTAGCGCCGAGAGTTTACGATTAGCTTCATCTCGACTCCGGAGCTTCTCTTCGGCAGTGCGAGGTTGCGAAGACACTCCCAGCTTGCCTCCGGGCCATAAATTTTCCCGGAGCAAGGTAAGTACGGGAAGAATGCGAGTCTCCTCAAACAGAGATTGTATGCTCTGCCGTATTTTCCTGAGAAAGAAACGTGAATCATAATCATTCTAGTTGTACAGAACTTCACAACTAACTGCTCGATTGTATCCCCGAAGACTTGCTGAAGGATGATCACGATAGCTTGACGGCGAAGCCAGTTGTTTTTCCTGTGCAATTCAAATAGGGCAAGGACTAGGTCGCAGATGGGGGCGGAAAAGCTGGATGTGCTTGTTTCTCCGTTCAGTGGCCTAAGATCACCTGCCATCTGCATGAGCGTGTCTAAAGAGGTCGCTTTTCCGAATTGTTTCATCGCTTGGGCAACAACTTCCTCGTCGTTGATAGCAGAGATGGCGATCCCCGTGAATTCAGCCACTTGTCGAGTGAGGCGCTGGATCATCACATCCAACATCGAAGGCCCGAAGAACATGTCATCGATGCTTTCGGTGACAGACCGATACATTGACTGAACGATGTTTCGTCCAGAGAACACCCCTTGATCTTTGGCACCGTCATCCTTTACCTCTGAGGCGATAAATGGCGAATCCCTCGACAGAAACACACGAAGTTCTGTGCTCTCACAAACCACTGGAATTGAAATTAGGTTCTATAAAGAAGTCAGCGTTGTCGCACGTCAGACAACAGTGTCACATACTTGCAGATATCTCTCTAAGGCTTGTCTCCTAGTGTCAACAAAGCTCCCCGAGAGCGAAGTCACCAACCGCTTGCCAGGGAAGTCAAGGTTGCGAACTGCAGAGTATTCGTCACGAAGCTTGTTGTGCATTCGCAGGAATTCATTATACCGCCGTGCGACAACCCAGCCAGATGAGAAACTTCCATCTGGAGAGAGTTGCTGCACCTCAACAAGGTATCGTACCACAGACCTTCCTTCCTCCTCGGCGACAGTTGAGCTGACCATAGAAACCTTAGTTCTATGCGGGACGAGGCGGTTAACGGATTCTTGCTGTTCATACTGGTTCTTTTGAAAGTGAATCTCCCTGAGTTCCCTGGTCATTGAAGCCTTTGCTTTGCGAAGGAGGCGGAGTTCTTGGGTATCTCCTGTTAATTCGGCTTTCTTGATGAGTGTATCAAGCGTCGTTGCATGGACCTCCAATTTCGATATCTTCTTGCCCAGACGAGTGATTTCATACGAAAGTTGGAGGTCACCAGGTCCCGCCAGCTGAAACGATCCCTGTCCAACTGCGTGAAGACTCTCTAGTGTGTCATCTTCTTCATTCTCATCGTCGGGATTTAAATCATCGTCATCTCCAAACATTCCGCGGGGCTTCCTCCCGTCCGGAACTGGAGGGATGAAACTATCTGCATCCCCACTACGATCTCGGGGTAGGGCAGCGTGCTGCTCCGTAGCGATGATATCCGTCAATGCGGCCTGGATAGCTGCCATGCGTTCAGATTCATCCACGCCAGGTCTCTCGTCGTCCGGGTCGTTGAACAGTGGCGCCCGCGAAATACTTGAGGACATGTCTGACAGTGGAGCCATAAGAACATCGATGTTGCTACGAGATGTTGTAGGCGGCGAGTACAACGACGGACCATGATCCAAAGAAGGACTTGATGAAACGAGCGACGGGGACGACTCGGAACGAGGAATTTGAGATTTTGCCAACGGTGACGTTCCTAGAGCAGGCGCAATGGATGGTAGGTAAGGGTGTTGTGATTCGCTGAGTGGTGCGGGCACTTCGGCCGCGGGGTTACCAAGGAGGGTGTCTTCGGTTACTCGAAACCATAGCTCTGATTTCTGAAAGTCTTCAAAATCACGCTCCATTTCTTGTTCCACCTCCCTCTGAGCCAACATGACACTGCGGCGAACTTTCTTATTCTCGATAACGCCGGGTATCACTTCATTGGAGGCATAACCTCGAATGGTATCGATGTGCCTTTGTGAGATCGAAGATAACGAAGGGTGTGGGGGTGTGGCCGAGAAATACAGATCGTTAATCAGGCAAATATCCTCATGCAAGGTTGTCGAGTTAGAGGGGTCTTGAATTGGATCGGCTTCGTCGCCGGAAGTATAGTCTATCAACTCCAAAGGATTCTTGAAGCTTTCTACAGTCAGCCAAAACTGCACAAGCAATGAACGATGTCGACGATCCATAAATTCCATGAGGTATGAGAGAGAGGTCGGGTTGCCTAGAACATCTCTGAACGAGACGCGGGGTCTGGTGGGCACTTCGTGCGTGACGATTGTCTAGTTCAGTGAAACTTATGAGCGATCCACACAGGAATGTCAAGTAAACCACGCCGACCGGATCTTGTTCTCCTCCCAGAACAACAATTCGTTGCTCAACCGTACGCTTCGCAGTATACAACCTGTCCAAAAATGCCACAACATCTTCAGTCCTCTCTCCGTTTATCCACTCCTCGTTCTCATGACTCGCTACGTAGAAATTAGCTTTCGCGCTGGCATGGATATCGAAAGGTGTACCGAGCAATAGCCTCGTCCTACGAATTTCACCCATTACATCGTTCTTGAGACGGCGGGCGTCCAACAGAGAGGAACAACGATTGATGCTTCGCAGGAAAGACTCAAATTGACGAACATCAGTACGTATAGTGATTGCATCTCCTCCAGGAGTGACTGCCGATGTAATGCGGTGATGGCGTCGCGGTGATTGGACTTCAAGAACGTTTCGCACTTTAGATATAAGCTTTCTACAACGAATAAACAGAGACACGCTCTCGAGCAAAAGGTACATACTGTTGGTGTATCGCGGCTCCGGCCTAGAATCAAACTCAGGAGACGACCAATGAAAACTCGTTGAACACTTACCACCTGTTCAATCGTACGATTCCAGAAGTCAGGGTCCGTGACCATATCCATGATTGGATAAAATACGGTGCAGGCTACGACCTCTCGAACCACTGTCTTGAGGATCTTGCTTCCTGCTTCATTCTCTGGAAGGAGATAGGGGAGGATCCGGTCTAAAATTCCCCTCAGGTGCGTTTCTTCGCTCTGTTTCGTGAAGGTAGACGAAAGATTGTCTACAGCAGGATGTAGCCTTTCACCCTTTCCGACATATCGACTAGCCAAAAGCATGTCGAGTTCTTCTGACTGAGTGAGATGACGCTCGAGGCCCGCGCCGCGGAGAGCAACCTCCGACTGACGGAACTGTTCAATATGAGAAGTGACCTTGGGTAAGATTTGTCTAACAAGAAGGGATGGAATGTCGATGTTCGCTGCGCGTTGCAGGAGTTGCTCGAGTGTCGAGTGCAAAGTCGTTGACACAGCGGTGGGGAACGAAGGGGAGGTCGAAATGTCTTTGTACCAAGACAGGACAAAGTCGCGGACTATGAGAATCATGATTTCGTTTAGGCTGGAGGAAACCACGGGCATGTCGGGACATAGCGATGGCAGCGATTGAGGGGATTTGTGCGACCAATGTGAACGGGTGAGGACAACCTGCCACGCAGCAGGGGTTGAAAATGAAAGGGGACGGGCGGCATGGAAGAGCGGGTTTCCAGGAGCGAGCACCTTCGAGTCGAGTCGGTGCGCAAGGTAAATGTACGCAAGGAAGGAAGATATGACCACGATGACTACGAAGAGCGGGGCGAAGAGGACAAGTGTGAGTGGCGAGGAGATAATACGGAGGACGACTGGGATAGACACGGCGAGGACACCGACGAGGAGGACGGTCCTCGTCGTGATCACAGGGCCACTTTCATAGTGCTGCATAAAGTCGAGGTCGCGTCAAAGACATTGCCGTACGTTGTTTATTGCCAACCCGAACCGGACTAAAATTTAGAATCTAGTAAGACACGTTCCCGAGCTAACTCGCTCCAGCGTTAGTACATAGAACCTCGTTGCGACCGCCTTGTTGTGTACACTCGGTCCATAATGACCTCCACGCACGGCAGTCCTCGCCCTCTCTCCACTGCAGAAGGGTTCGTATGCGGTGGTATCGCAGCCTGTATTGCGGTGAATTATCTTTTTGCTTCCTTGCACTCGTATCTCATAGAAACCCGCAGGTCACCTTTTCCAACCCCCCAGAAGTCGCAAAAACGCGTCTGCAACTCCAAGGAGAGCTGGCAAAGAGTGGTGGTAAAAATGTTTACAAGAATGCTCTTGACGTTCTCGCGAAAACGTGGAGAAACGAAGGCATTCGAGGTCTGCAACGAGGTCTTGGCGCAGCGGTGAGTGTGTTGTGTACTTTCGCGTATTTCCCTCACGTTTCGTCAGTATGCATATCAGGCAAGCACTTTTACATGGTTTATTGCGAGTCCTTGTGACCATTGTCCAGATTCTCCTCAATGGTTCACGCTTAGGTACTTCTTGTCTCTACCTCACTGCCTGCAAAACTGAGAATGATCCAGGGTTTTACGAGCCTTTCCGCCGGACAATAAACCGCGTCATAGGCAGGCCTGTGACCGATCAAATACCCCTGACGTCTGTAGCAGCTGGCGCTGCTAGTGGGGCAGTTGGTGCGGCCATCGGAAATCCGCTTTTCCTCATCAAGGCTCGCATGCAAGTTAGTTAAACTCGACAGCTTTTTCACGCACAAATTGGCTGATTATCGGCGCAAAGGCATACTCGCCTGCATTACCAGTTGGCACCCAACATCACTACAAAAGCTCCTTTGACGCACTCTCGACAATATTCCGTGCTGAGGGGTTTCGAGGCCTCGTGCGTGGCATAGACGCTGCTATTCTTCGAACTGCCATGGGTTCTTCTGTTCAACTGCCGACCTACAACTGGACAAAGAACCAACTTGTCACACACGGTATATTACCCGCCAACAATGTCTGGACGTACTTGGCTAGCAGTTCTGTATCAGGTGTTTGTGTGGTATGTCGTGAGAAACCCAACTTCTCATGTTCTGCTGATTTTTTCGTAGTGTATCGTAATGCAACCAGCAGATACCGTGAGTGCAATTGGCTGGATCTTACGGTGCCACCTTTGACGTTCATCAGGCTCTCACTCGGGTGTATAACCAACCAACAATACGATTGCCCAATGGGCGTTTGCAGGGCACATTATACAGGAATCCTATCGACTGTCTCTGGAAGACTTTCAAGACCGAAGGCGTATATGGGTGGTACAAAGGTGAATAATCCGCCATTTATCCTCACTACGATTCATGTCCCGTCGAAACAGGTTCGACAGCACATTTTCTGCGCATTGCTCCGCACACGTAGGTGCCAGCGCTAGGAACATTCTCGGTTGTGTTGACCCTGCCTCACAGAATCATAACCTTGACTGCCAACGACATCATTCTCGGTCTTTACAAAGAATTCGTGATCAAACGAGGGTTGTTATAGACATTGAGTCCATCAAGACGACTTGTGGACGGTTTAGAGATTATCGCACACATTAGAGCGCCAAAGACGGCGGGATGGTTGAATATTTTAATCCGATACCGTTCGTTTGGCGCCGAACGGGCTCGTAGCACAGTGGTAGTGCGTGTGATTCCAGGCCAGGGATATCCACAAGGTCATCCGTTCAATCCGGGTCGAACTCATGTCTTTTGCGCTTTAGTTTGTTGCTAGTCATGGCCATCTGCCGTGCTGATTTCCAGGACATGTAGCGTGGTCAAGAACAAAATCAGTCATGCATCCAAAGTGTAGTACAGGGTACAGCAAACTATCTGACCAAGGTCCATTTAGAGTTCCTTCTTGTGCTCAGATAGACTTCTCCGTCTGAGGAGCGATCCATCCATGCCGACGTCTGTGTCGGAACCAAATTCGTCACCTGTAAACCGCCCGGTGCCAGTTCATCGGACTCGAGTTACAGGTAAGAGCGGGTGACTTACAAGATACCGTTGACTAGGCAGAAAGGGACTTTGAGCGCAACCCTCGGTTACTGATTCCCCGGGAACGTCCCATACTGTAACCTGCGCGGTTAGCCTCGATGGACGCTTCAATGTTCTGGCGTCATTGACGACAACCACACAGAAAGCCTTCACGTCGCGTGGGGGACAGATTGACTGACATGACATAAGCGTCGGAGAGTTCTGGTAGCCTGAGTGTTATACCTCGAGTTCTTGTTCAATCTCCTTCGAGACAACATCCCGTTCCTGAACAGCTCTCTCTCGGATATGTTGCGCCAACCAGCCAGCATCTTCGTGACCGATGGATGATATGACATGTTTCCCTGCCTCGACGTCTTCTTGCAAAGTATCGTATATATCATATATCTTATCGGGTGGTCCATCTGTTTGACTATTAATGTCTGGCATTCGTATGAAAATGCATCATTTCACCCTCATGCGTGGGTCTGAATTTCGAACCCACACGTTGTTCGAGGCGCTCTGCAAAGTCAAGCAGCCTGCATCTCCGTTTCTCATGATGAGACCATAACCTTGAAGCATGCGAGTTTCGTTTTGTCTGTTGGTGGTGAGTAAGCGAGTCGATGGTGACTCTACTGCTGGTCACACCTTCCATTCCGTGATTAGCCTCAATTCCTCTTTGACGTCATGCGGCCCCACTCTTTGCTTCCGACCATCATCGTCCTCGACGAATTCTATGTATGCCACAGGGTATGCCTATTCAAGTGTCAGGATCCATTTTGCACCCAGTGCGAGACGTGGTTATACCTTAACAATTGTGAACATCATAGCAGCGACATTGCCGCCGTCAGCCGTCAGACTGTTTAATGTCGCAACGAACGGTCCACGTTGGAAACCAAGTTTAGCATGCCACGGAGCCATATGGGTTGAGTTCCCGGTCAACGAGAGAACACTGGAATTGTAGGCTTCCAAGATTTCACAGCCCTCCTTTCGTTCCGCCGAGAGCTATGGATGACTAAGTGGAGCGAGCAAATCACTTTGGGTAGCTGAGCCAACCTTTGCACCGGCCACAGCGACTTTCCGACCTATTTTTATTATTCCCCTTTTGACGCCTCGCGTTAATGGGGCATCAATCCGCGCACGTAGCCTATACCAACCATCAGTCACCTCGAGTTCAGGATAGGTTTGAATTAGTGCAGTATCTTCTTCATAACCAACCGGCCAAATGATGTCTGAGATGCAAAGTATCATGGGTGACTCAGCCGATGCGTCTCTAGTTGTTATCAACCGCAATGGCGGACGCGAGGAACTATTCAAGTCCCTTTCGTACCTGATAGCGTATTTGAACTGAAAAGTCCAAGTCTTTCGGATCAGTTTGCTGACCTGTACATAAACTGACGGACAACTTCAGGCCAACACCAGCGTTTCCTCAAAGGATCACCCTCGCCCGTAGGATCGAAGGAAACCATGCCAGCCAATTTCCAGAGAACTAGTGACCAGTGATTGTCGACCCATGCTTGATTCGCAAGCGTGCAACCTCTTGTGTGTAGTTCTTCCAGCATGGTTATGCGATTTAGGACAAGAGATGAGGATGCATCGGAAGAATTTGATGCAGAGCGTGAACGGGTGACGAAAACATAAAAGGAGGCTGTCCGAGGGTCTACTTGACTGAGTTCTTCGAAATTTCTGAGCGGGTTGTCAGGATAGACTGAACAGCGGACAGGAAACAAACAAACATTCCCATCTCTTCGAGTTGCTTAGCACTGTAAGCTTGTGGCCGCAAGCCAGAAGAGACAAGCGTTTGCCTGCCAGGAGGGGGAGCTGATGTACAAAGTCGAGTTGTTGGGGAGGGAAATTAGAAATCCACGAGCCGTGCTCACTGAGATCAAAGATCTTCCGGTCAGTGTTCGGCTTGCTAGGTCGAGATGACGGGACGGAGGGTGGATATACACGATTCACGAATGTCGGCGGATTTGGGGGGGTCGGCGGAAGTTTCATGATCTCGAGCGCGGGTACGCTCGGGGTGGTAGATTTCATGACAGTTTTAAATGGCGTCACAAATTTTGGTCTCGTCGTGGCACTCCCATGCCTAGGGGTAAAACCCAAAGGTTTTTGAATCGCCACACGGTTCGCGACGGGTGATGGGCGTAGGGGTGACAAGGTCGGAGTGGATTGAGAGGGGATGGCAGCAGAAGGATGGTGGATACGGAGGGGAGAACCGATGCTCGGAGTCGATGGTTGACGATGCGACGGTATGGCAAGGGTTGTGATCAGCGGGGATTTGAAGGGCTTGGCTTGCCGGTTGCTGCCCAAGCTCTGAGATATGCCGTGTGACTTGGAGGGCGTTGGTTCTGCGTTTATAGAACTGAAAAAGGAAACGGGGGTGGGTGTCTCGGGTGCCTGCGCGAAGGTGTATGCACTTTTCGCAGAAGAGAATGTTTCCCGCGAGGGAGACATTAATTGGGTAGAGCAGCGAGAATCGGGTTCGTTGTGTGTCAAAAGTTGGTCGGGAAGGGGACCCTCTTGTTGCCATTTCCTCATTTTCTCTTCAGCCTCTCGCAGGGCAGCTGTTGATGGGATGAAGAGCGAATTCGCGATTTCACCCTCGGTAGACGGTCTCCGGAACCCGGGCATCGCTGCCGTAGCTGCGCAGAATCCAACGAATGAATGTGACGAATCAGAGTCGAACCATGCGGCGTAGTTGACCTCCGGAGGCGCTTCGTCCTGTGGTTCCGCGTTAACTGACGGCGTGAATGCAGAGGCATGCATGAATGGTGCGTGTATGCGCGCTGTTTGTGAACGGAAAGGGTCGTTCTCGTCGTCGTCGGGACGAGCGGGGGCGAAAGACTGAGATAGCTGAGCATCTATGGAATCAAAGGCATCGATGTCGTCCTGGCTGAGCTCACCGACTTGATCGTCAAAGGTTGGTGAAGAGAGACGCATTCGCTTCGCGGGGGGGGACATCATGGACGGTGGAGGAGGGCGCGCGCGCCTGTCACATGACCACGGATGTAGAGATGGAGAGAGCGAGGAGGACGAGCGACGTCTTGTTACGTCTCCAAAACGTTCGCCGACTCGCCCGTCTCTGCGTTCCCTGCGTTCCCCGTCGACCCCGCACGTCCTCCCCGACAGAACCACAGTCCAACCCAGACCCAATGAATGGCGCACCCGCACCACCTCGCACCCCAAAGCCCCCTCCAGCTGGTCCCGCACCCGCACCACCCGCACCCCTCGTCTCCCCGCCCGCACCCCCCGCCCAGTCGTCCGCTCCCGCCCGTACCCCGCTCCATCCCTCCACCGTGAACGGCACTCAGAAAGCAAAGAAAAAGAACGATGCCCCCGTCGATCCCGCTGCCATGTACGAGAGCCTCAAGAATCGCATCGCCGCCCTCGAGGAAGAGGAGGTTCTCGAGGAGGAGGAGGAACGACGGTTTGGTCTGCGCAATCTCCCTCCCCCACGTCCCCCTTCTCACATCCCCGTAGCTGAGGAGGCCGTCAAGTCCGTCAAAGGTATGGGTGAGAATGCCATCCACGCCAAATACATCGAATTAGTATGTCGTTCGTGATGAACGCACGCTGCCTTCACCCATACCCCCGCCGATATAGTTTGCGGAGCTCAAGAGGCTCGAACGGGATCATGCAAAGGAGAGACAGAAGCTTGTCAAAGACAAGGATGCTGGTTCGTCCCTCCCTGGCCTCGTGCCATCCCATCCCACTCACACGATTTCTCGAAGCCAAGGGACAGCTGACAAAGGCAAATCAGACCAAGGCAAAGATGGAGAACCTGGCACGGGAATTGCAAAAGGTGACCCCTCTACAGCGCTTCCCAGGAAATCGTTGAAATCGCTCACGACCATGTAGGATAACAAGCGACTCCGTGTGCGCACCAATTTCCCGCGACCATTTTCTGATCTCTAACAATCACGCAGGAAGACAGCAAACGCCTAGCACAGTGTGTAGAAGAAGCCCAGGAAGAGGTACATAGGCCTCTTTAGAGCTCGTCTACTTAGTTGACATTCTGCAGATCATGCAAATGAAAAGCGACATGGCCAAACGAGTGGACAAGGCGAAGATACAGGACATGAAATACCGAGAAATGCCGGACATCGTGGTCAAGGTCGTTTGTCGTTATCGCGCAGAGCTTTTCTTCAAGATTTCGCGCAAAACCAAGCTTTCTCGACTTTTCAACGCCTGGACGGACAGAATGGAAGGAACGGCCACAAAAAAGGGGGAAGGCAGAGCAGCCGTTGGTACTGGCGCCCATTTAAACGGACCTACGAAATCAGAAGTTGCGAGCGCACACTCGTGGAATTCCACCAGTACATCATCCATGCAGTTTATATTCTCCCACAATGGGCGGACACTCGATGCCGATCATACGCCAGAGGAACAAGGGATGGAAGACGGCGATGAGATTCTTGCTGTGGAACTTATGGACCTTACCGAGGGTCCCGGTCTGGATGCTTGGGTAAGTTCGCGTGAAAGGCATAGAGTATGGTTTTCACGCTGGCCCCTAGGACGAACTGCCTGAACACCGACGCCAGAAACTAAAGAAGAACTGGACAGATGATCCAATGGAGTAAGTTAGGTTGACCCACCTTTTAGTCGTTTTATGAATATCTGCCTAGAGCTAAACGATCCCTCGAAGATATCTTTGATACTGTGTAAGTCCTTGTATATCACCATTTTGGTCGACTTACAAAAGCCGGACAGCGTGCGGGAGCGTTTGAAGGAGGTCCTTCGCCAATACGAGCTTCGTGAACGACATTTCGAGTGTGTCATTCGTTCGAAAGAACTCGAAGTGTTGCTTTCTCGCGCTCGAGCCGCGGAGCAGAAGCAACTTGCAGATGGTGAGAAGAGTCGAGCCGATAGGGCCGACGACGAGGTTGGCTGCCATGCTCATTGTGTCTTGTTCGTATGATCAAAATGACTCAGGTTCGACGTCTTCGAAAGGAACTCGAGGACGCTCAGAATAACCAGACGATGCTCATCGACAAGCTCATCGCATGCTGTAAAGAGGTGAGCATGGATTCGCCGTTCACCCCTATGCTTGTACTAACAGATGAGCAGCCGAACGCAGAGCGCACGCAGCGCCTATTTTCGTCACTTCGAGAAGAACTCGACAAGCGAGGTAAGGCGTCGGACAATAATGGCGTAGGCAGCTGAATGTACGCGAACGAGTCGGCGGTGCAATACATGTCATGCAAACGGCCTACGCCAGTTCGAGCGACCAACCATGATGTGATTGGCATAGTTGAGCCAAACCGCGGACCCACAACGACAAAGGGGAAGGATTTATACAAAGTACAAGGCTAAAGCTTGGGTCGACATCTTCATCTGTTACAACAATGCATCCAATTCCTCGAGATTCTCAACGTAGCCGGACCTGGTGAATGTCTTGCCCTTGACGGACTCCAAACCCTCTCCCGCATAGGTGACAAGTGGCGAAAGCTCAATCTCGACACCCTCCTTCAGTCGAGCGCCAGCGCCTTGCAAGAATCGACGGTGCTGTTCCAAAAGATCGTGCCGGCTGGTCTCTGGATCATCCGACCCAGTGCCGGGGGCGTTCTTCAGGGGACTGAACTCCTCCTTCCGAGCGACCTCGAGAACGGCGAAATTCTTCGTGTACGGGAACACGTCGAATATAAACAGCTCGAGTTTCATGCCATTTGGCTTGCTAGGCTTGATGTTTTCTCCGGTCTTCAAGTCAATGGTCGGGATCTTCTTGCGCGCGATGTGATAGGCGAGCTCGTGCTCGAAATGCTCGACGGACTGAAGGAAAGCGGTACTGTAAAAGTGATTGGCGATGTTTCCTGCGTTAAACAGAAGTTGGCCGGTCTTTGCATCCCGGAGTTCGGCTTGCTCCTGGGTGATTTCCGAGTACTCTACTACGCTGTACTTGTCTCCCCGACGAGCAACAACACCGACCGATTCCGTCGGCGATGTCTTTGGCACTACCTTGGCGGCACAATCGGCCTGTCTGGCTATGCAATAGCCAAGGAAGACAGGATCGGCGACCTTGACAAGACAGTTGTCGACGCAGTAAGCATGAACATACTGGATGCCGCGATCGACTAGGTCTGAAAGGACCGTGCGTGACTTGTCGGAGGGGGACAAGGGAGCGCGAGTAGCTGCGTAGAGACCACCGTTGCCATCAGGAGCAACAGCGACGCGAGAGGGCGTTTCGAGCATGACTTTGCCCTCCATGGTAAGGCAGGGCAGCGTACCTGGAGGCAGGCAAAATCAGCAAAATGGAGGGATGTATGGAACGAGACGTATTACCTTGCTCAAATATGATGACGTTTTTCGCATCGAGGCCAAAGTGATTGTTGTCGGTGAAGTAGGCTTCCGTCTCGCGGCGAGTTGGGCCGCTGGTCATCACATACCAGGGGACGACGACGGAGCCCTTGGGCTTTTTAAGTTGGGTTTCTGCGACGGACTGCAGACGAGCGATGCGCTCCGCTTGGTACTGGAAGAGAGACTTATGAGAGGGGAGGCCGATGTCGTAACAGCCTTTAGGAGCAGAGCTGCCAAGCCTCGTGCCCTGACCGCCAGCCATCAAAAGAACGCCGACTTGACCATCTGCGACAGCCTGGAGACCGATCTGCCTCCATTCGTCTGCTTTTTCAGGTTTAGCGGACACGGACTCGCAGGCCCCAACCGGAAGGGGCTCGATGGAGTCGGCGAGGCGATGAGGACTGGTGGCATGGATCTCGGACGAGGTGGCCTTTTCGTAAACTTTGTTTACCCGGCTGATGTCGATGCCGTCGAGCTGATGGATGAAGATGCTACGCTCTGCATCTGTAAGCTTTGGCCAGAAGGTGAAGACATGGTCCTGGCGGGCAGCCTGGTATCTAGCGCGGATATCCTCGACGACCATTGCGGTGTACGGAGAAGGCGTGGAAGGTGAGGACGAACGGGCCAACTTACTATTTAAACCTAGTGCCGATTCAAGCTTCGGTAGTAACCGAATGGAACCCAACAGCAGACACATTCGTGTAATATCGCAACGGCATCGACGCATTGCATCGCTAGCAACTTGGGGACCGCGAACGAACGTGGCCCCGCGGGTACCGACGACGAACAGCCGAGCATAATCGGCGGAGGTCCTGCAGGTTTGTTTGTCAACGCAACATGACGAGCAAGCGTCGTCGTCGCCGATGACGATGTTCTCGTCCTGGACTCAGAGCTGGCGAGGTCGTCGCTGGCACCCACAGGAAGAAATCGATATGACTTTCCCCGGATGTCATGAAGATCGATTCGCCCGTCCCCCCGTAAGCCCGCTCGTGCGTACTGGATGCAGGTATTTTCGTCCCCAGTTTACAAGCAGGCCAGATAATGCCGTACATGCATCTTCCATGCTCGGCCCCCGCTCGGACGCATGACCTCGGATATCAACTTCGATTCCTATTCGCGAGCCCAGATTCACCGTGTCTATAAATGCAGCTCCAGTCATTTCCCCTCTTCTCTCTCTAACCTTCTCATTCGATGCAGAGACTCTTCACCTCGCTACTCGCAGGGTTTTCCCTCGCGAAAGGTGCGCTTTCCTTCACACCCGGCTTTCCCTATGGTTCAGAGAAAGTCCGCGGTGTCAACCTCGGTGGATGGCTCGTCCTCGAGGTGCGTACCCATCGCCATGTCGAGTCGACGAGATGTAAATTGTTGCGTAGCCATGGATCACTCCGAGCATTTTTGACAATACCGGAAACCCTGCCATCGTCGACGAATGGACGTTCGGTCAGTATCAGGATCACAACACCGCATTGAGTGTTCTGCAAGAACATTGGGACACCTGGATCACCGAAAGCGACTTTGCCGCAATCGCTGCTGCAGGGTACGGAACCACCTCTTCATATCCAACGTCCCTACGAGAGCTTATCGATTTCTTCGTAGACTGAATCACGTACGAGTTCCAATTGGCTATTGGGCGTTCGAAGTCGGTCCTGGGGAGCCGCTCATCCAAGGACAGTTGCCCTATCTACAAAAGGCGGTACAATGGGCTGGAAACCACGGCTTGAAGGTCGTGATTGATCTCCACGGCGCCCCGGGGAGCCAGAACGGGTTTGTTTCATGTCCTCTTTCTTACCCGGCATCCGGTCATCTTCGTCTTCTTAGGTACGATAATTCCGGCCACAAGTTGCCATTTCCTACCTGGCACTCAAACCAAACCAACATCTATCGGACCAACAATGTCATAAAACAGATTGCCTCCATGTTTGCTGGTCAATCGAACGTCGTACCCATCGTCGCACCCTTGAATGAGTGAGTTTCCCGTGTGCAGGACCCCGAAGAATTATTCACGTTTCTATCACCAGGCCTGCCGGATATGATGGCGCCGCCGTTCTCAGCGCCGTGAGGCAATACTGGTTAGATTCTTGGGGGAACATAAGGTAATATCATTATCCCGTTCTTCACGCCACGCGAACGCTTATCTGATTCCACAGATACCCGTATGGCACGGGCCAGACAAGCAACACAGTAGAACTCATCCATGACGCATTCCAGCCACTCAGCTATTGGGCTGGCTTCTTGGCTCCGCCCAAGTTTCAAGGTGTGGCCATGGATACCCATATTTATCAAATCTTCTCCAATGCCGTGAGTTTATCTAAATCGAAGCATATCTGCTTTTCGTTGTTTAACCGAGTTTCGTCACTAGGGTAATCAGATGACCCAAGAGGAACACATCGATGCCGCTTGCCAAGCTCAGTCCACTCTCGCAGGCTTTCAACTCTGGCTTTTAGTGGGCGAATGGACAACTGCAATGACCGACTGTGCCAAGTACTTGAACGGACGTGGCGTCGGTTCGCGCTATGCCGGCACTTACCCAGGCTCCACAGCGGTCGGAAGTTGTAGCGGCCTGACTGGCAGTGGTGCCACCTTCAGTTCGAGCTACAAGACATTCCTCCGACAGATCTGGGAGGCACAGGTTATTTCATATGAGAAAGTCACCGACGGGTGGCTGCAGTGGACGTGGAAGGCAGAGAACGCTGACGAATGGACATACAAAGCTGGACTCAAATACGGATGGATACCCCAGGACCCCACCGATCACTTATACCCAGATATCTGCGGGTGAAATTTCATACGACTTCATTTACGACGGATGTATTCGGATTTAGTGAGACATCGGACTTTTTAGGTACCCGAAATAATACGTTGTAGTCAAGCTCCTGAGACCCCATATTTGCGAAGTGTTGCTTGCCAATCCCCAAGCTCTCCTCTGCCCATCGTGACTATGGTCGCCTTGTTGCCAGAGTGAGGACCAAAAAGGCGATTTGCGACCCGTCTGACGCTCTCGGGGGTGACCTTGTCAATTGCCGCCATCATGTCTGTCACGGGTATCTTGCGACCGTGCACAAGGACCTGCAACGAAACGATCAATCCATTGTAGTCGTGCCAGAGATTTTCTGTCCTACCTGACGACCGAGGTCCTCGACCTCTACCGCCCTGCTCTCTAATGCCATCATCAGGCTAGACTGGAGCTGATTTTTCGCACGCTGGAGCTCTATCTCTGGCACGCTCTGATATATCAATAGACTGATCTGATGCACGAGATGGGGGAGAACTTGGGCGGGCGTATTACCCCGCTGTTTGGGGATGTCAGGGACAAAGGACGCCCATAGTCCAAACAGCGATGAATCCGTGTAAATGTGATGGAAGGATGCGCAATGATCTATCTGGGGGAAATGGTTGAGGATGTGTGTATATAACCGGGAATACATTCCCTTTCCAGGACCACCTAAAAAAAACATGAAGAGCGAATTACGCGAGAAATGTGGGCCTTGCCTGCTGAAAAGCTGCCCCCGCCCCCGAGAAGCACTTGCATCGTCGCGAGTGTGTAAATGTCTTCGTCGTGAATACCGACACCCTCGAATGCAAGGTAAAGGTGGTCGAAATCTGTTGTAGTACTCGGGACGTGCTTGACACCACCCACATAATGTGACTGCGGGTTAGACAAACTTGATGTAGAGGTTGGGTATAAATACGACGATGCCGCACGTGTCAACGACTTGTATATTGACGGTGACGGTGACGGCAGGAGATGTGGAGGTACGGCCTGAACAGTGGATGTCCGTGGTGAAGGTGGCACAGGAGACGGTGGTAGGGGCTGGAGCGTGGAAAAATACTTGTCGACAAGTTCAACTAATTGCTCGTGCTGCATTCCAGCGCCAGCTATGACCATACGCTCTGGTCGATACCAGTCCAAGATACACTGACGGAGGAGTTCGCCGGTGATCACGCTGATGCGGTCATCCGGACAGACCAAGGGGTTTCCGAGGCCAATCCCACCGTATGCTACTCCATGGAGTACCTCGGGTAACATCATTTCTGGTTTGTTGCGGATTTCCCGAATTTCGTAAAGGGCTGCATCTTTCTGGACCTCCAGTTCTTCTGATAGAAAGGCAGGGTTTAGGACGGTGTCGGATATCAGCGAGAGTGCCAGAGTTGTTGCTTGATCGAAATGAGAGGACTGGTACATGATGGATTCACGGGAGGACGAGCACATGATTTGACCTCCGAGTCGGTCCATTGCTGCTGCCATGTTGGCCTCGGAACGAGAATGTGTCGACTGCAAGTGTTGGCGTTAGGCACAGACAACCTTGTAGCAACACAAAGGGTACCTTGAAGGCCATTCTATCCAAGAAATGGCTGGTTCCCGAGGTCGATGGAAGCTCATAGCGCGAGCCTGCGTCGATGTAAAGCCCCACGGATGAAAAATGACCGGGAGTAGACTCTGTAGCGACCCGAATCTTGTTGGGAAGAGTGGTTATCTGCAGTGGCGGCAGCGATGCTTGGGATAGCTGTCGCTGGTGCAGGCGCACTTTTCCATGGCGAATGGCTGAACCTCCCGCTCTCTTCATGGATGTAAACTTCAAACATTTGGGCCACGGTGGCACCAGTCACGCATTGCTTCCTTATGTAATACCAAGGGTCAGCGTAAAGAACAAAGCTGCAAAGGCAGCGTCGCCTCTGCTTTACCACCGAAGAATTCGGCAGCGACGGAAGAAAGGGAGAGTGGATATAAAAAAGAAGAATAAAAAAAGACCCCACCGTGGTTCGAACACGGGACCGCACGATCTGCAATCGCATGCTCTACCACTGAGCTATAGAGTCGCTCCTTCGAGGAACTTAGGAGATCGGAATCTTGACATGTGTACCTCGCTCTGTGACGCACAAATGTGTGCTGCAAAATCACGGCTTCCGGATCTTGACAATGACAAGGGCTGGCTCGTACACCCCATTCCTTCAGCATAACTTGAAGAGTCCGTGAAGAACTCAAGTCCTGTTCCAGATGGGTGTGCGCAAGTGCTAGATACACCCGAGGAAACTTGTACCTTGGGCGCCGAGAAGCTGCTTCATACTGTAAGTTAATGGATGCTCTCCCCCACTGTCCACTTGGCAAACTCCACAACCTCCACTCCTCCTTCCCCTTCTTTCACCATCCCATGCTCGCGACCCCATTCGCGCAAGGCAGCGCCCACGGTGACCTGTCCTCCAGCAGCCATAAATGGTTGGTTGTACAACGACGTTTCATCTCTCGTGGATTGGACGGACAATGTCTCGAAACCGGTGATTTGGCGAGCAATTGCACGCTCGAGTCTTTCAATTTCCCGCATAAAGTCTTCCGATGCAAGATGCTGCGCAAGTTCACGAGCTTTCAGCGCGAGCACAGCAAGTGACCCAATCCGGCCATGAGAGCGAGAGGATCCATGCAAGTACGAGGCTAGCCTTAACCCGAGGGTTCCACAATGATCTCGAAGAGGTTCATGAACCACAGCAACTGCCCTTCTCAGCGATACTTTTTCGCCTACTTTTGCGATTAGATCTTGGATGGAGCTAGACACCGTAGAAGGTGGTTGGAGATTCAGATTTTTTTGCGAGAGCAGAGGGGCACCATTGAGGACTTCCAGTGGACAGGGTTGGATGAAATTAGGCGAATGAGCATGTTCTGTGATGAAGGCAGTGGTATGAGCAATGTCGGTGGCAAGCTGGGTGAACAGTTCGTTCCTCGCGACAAAATCGGTTTCGCAGTTTAGCTCGATCATGGCCGCCCGAAGCCCGCCACCATTGGGCATCAAGGATGACTTGCCGGAAGAGAGCACGCAAACGCTAACGAGGCCTTCTCGTGCTTCGCGTTCGGCGACCTTGGCAGCCTTTTGAGCGCCGGAAGTCGTTAGATCATGTTGCAACCACTTCAGCGCCACTTCCAAATCGTTCCCGCTCGCACTGAGCGCTTCCCGAGCCTTGGATATCGGGACGTCTGTTAATTTCCGAAGCTGAGCGACCAGCTGCAACGGAGGCTTGGATACGGTTGAATACTCGGGTGGCTTCGGGGTGCAACGCGTCGACGGCAGTCGCCTGAATTCCCGCCGGGCAGTGGACAACAACATTGAGGGCAAGGTGAAGAGATGCAAAATCTCTCAACAGTTATGGATAGGTGACACCACCCACGTGACGTGAAAATCTCTGAAGAGCCCAGATTCAAGTTAGCCACCTCCCCGACCATGGATTTCGACTCCAAGGTTCCTGCTACCGTCCCACAAGATTTGCTCCTCATCCAAGACTTGATAGGAACTCGTCTTCCCCTTGCCGTCGTCGAAAAGCGTGCTCCAGATCTCAGCGATGATTCCATTGCCAGCACAGATGGTGAAGCAGAAAGCGAAGATGAGGTAGAGGCTGGACTTGCTTCTCGTGACGACGATAGCGAAGTGTCAGCGTGGGCATCCAAACAAACGTCTTATTAGAAGGCATATTGACTCTAGGCATCAGAACCACATCGGATTCGGCGTGGCCTTCGGCTTCAGAGTCAGATGCAGATTCCTCCTCTGGTTCCGAAGCGGAGCATGGATACGCGGCGCCGCAGCCGCAGAGACCTCCAGATTGTGTCGAGGATGAAGACACGGGTGTGTCAGCAACAACGACTTATCTCCAGACCAAGAACGAAATCGTCGACGCGAGCATTACAGTTCCGACCATTTCCGAAATCGAGCCATGCGATACACTGGAGAAAGTCGGGGAAATCATGAGTATCGTTGGGGACGTTGTAGTCGTGAAGGGTCTACCTGCGGACCACGCGAATTCCCCGTCCGGACGTGCTCTCGATGCCGAGTCATTGCTTGTATTTGAAGACCGAAAGGTTCTCGGATATGTGGGTCATTTGGCTTTCTGCGCCTGTCCGTGGCCGACTCTTGCCAGATATACGAGACATTCGGTCCGACGTCCCAACCACTTTATCAGGTTAGATTCAATCAAAACTACCCTCTGGACACCGACAAAATTTGGTTATCCCGCGGGGTATTTCACGTTCCACAACGAAGTCATTTTGTGTTCGTAGACAAACTCAAAGATCTGCGTGGCAGCGACGCCAGCAATATCCACGACGAGGAACCTGCAGATGACGAGATTGAGTTCTCTGACGACGAAAAAGAGGCCGCCTTCAGGGCTCAGCGCAAAAGGAGGTGAGCATAACAACAGTATTCGAAGTACCCGATAACCCATTACTACAGGCGTGCGCGTTCAGTATCGTCTAGGTACTCTCCAGCATCATCTCGAATCCATACCGACGATATGGGTCACGACGTATATTGTGGCTCCAACCCATACGACGCTCACGGCCCCTACGATGATGACTATCATGTCACAGGACCGCCGCGACCACCACCTATACCATATGACGATCCGTATGCTGATGCTCCTACCTCAGATGTCCGTGTATGCAACATGGAAATGGACGGCGAATTTTTGGGCCAGCCCGACCATGGGAATGGTAGAGGTCCCAATGGATTCCGCGGGCGTAGTTCCAACCGGAGTACACGTGGAAGGGGAGCCCGGGATCATCAATCGCGAGGTACCTCAAGGCGAGGATATTGTCACAGACCTGCCACATCTCGACGAACGTTCGACCCAGACATAGATCAGTCGTTTCCAGCGACGAGAGAATACGCGACAGGGTATGGACAAGTTGGGGATGCGATTGAAGCTTCTCGTTCACCTGTTCAACCTACTTCCAATGCTTGGTTTTCTCCTGAGACCAGCAATATCCAAGGTTTCGGACAACCTTTTATACAGCCACATATCAATCCCAGATTCGCATCCGTGTTTGGACTTGACTTGCCTTCGGCGCCCATGATTCCATGGGTTTCTCAAAATATTAATACAACCGACCACACGGTTCCGCCATCATATCATTGGGATAACACGTGGACAGTGCACAGCAATGCTGGTGCCGAATATGAAGGAGATTCATATAGACCAATGTAGTCCAGCATCCGCAGAACATATAATTGGATTTATTGGCAAGCACAACACTATCTGGACCTTCACGGTGATGAACAGCCTATCAAAAAATGTTGGAACAATCTGATCAAGCAAATCCCTCGCACAGGTCTCTCGCTTCAGCTTTGATACGCGTTCAGGATATTCTTGGCTCCATTTGCACCCGCCAATCTCCATCTGGAGCATGCGAGACGTATGGATGGCAGACCGCATGCAAATCTATTTCTTGTGCAACCGAATGAGAGCAACGTGGGCCGATTCTGAGAAAACGACAAACCTGTGCATGCGTCCACGAACATAAATACCTGGACCTTGCAGAAGTCCTGTATCCTGCCCAGGATGTTGTCCTTTGTCTTGTTATCTCAACTTTTTGGCTTGTCGCTCGCGACAATCATTCCTCGCCTCTTGAACGATATTAGCTCCGGCTGTCCTGCATCCGGTCCGGTTTCTTGTCAAACTACAAGTCCACCAAACACATGCTGTACCGAATACCCCGGTGTACGTTGTTTTTTCACGTCTTGAAGAAGACACCACCGCTAAACCGGTTGGTTACATCGCAGGGCCTGTTGTTACAGACTCAGGTATGTTCACGCAAAGTATGTCCTTATGTGGCTGACTATAATTCTGGAAGTTTTGGGACACCAACGTCCCTGGTAGCCCTGCCAACAGCTGGACCATCCACGGTGAGTGATTATCCTGTGAAGTAATATTATCGAATCTTATGCAGCTGTCAGGCCTGTGGAATGATAAGTGCGCTCATTAGCATGTACCCACGCGTCTCATACTTACGCATCTCATACCAACAGTTGTGATGGCACGTTCCAGGAGTTTTGTGATCCGTCGCGTGACTACGATATCGCGCAAGTATGCAACTTCTCTAACATACATCCACGAAGAGCGTCGATGTAACCTCGACCAGCTTCTCACAGATCAAGGCGCCACATCTACGTTGAACTACATGCAGCAATACTGGTTGAACGACGCTGGCACCAGCGAATCTCTTTGGAATGTATGTCGTATTTCGGTCATGTGAATGTCTTGCTGAGCGCAGTCCAGCACGAATGGGCGGCACATGGCACGTGCTTCAGGTAGAAACTACGTCGCCTCGTTTCCATATACTTTCTGATTTCCGGTGCCTAACAGCACGCTTGAGCCTTCCTGCCTCCCATCGGGCAGTCCCCAGGGAGCCGAAGTAAGTCGTTGATAGCCGGGGGTCGCACACAGGTTGACTTCTTTTCGCGAAGGCTGTGGCATACTGCCAGACGATTGTTAATTTGTTCAAGACTCTCCCCACGTACGACTGGCTCGCAAATTCTGGCATTACTCCTTCTACATCGCAAACCTACGCATTGTCGGATGTCCTCTCCGCCCTTCAGACAGCCTCTGGAGGTGTAAGTGCATGTTTATAATGTAGAGCTTTTTTTTTTATTGAGGATATCTTGATCCAGTACGCTCCCGTTGTCGATTGCTCGGGTGGTGGCCTGAACTCGATCAGCTGGTACTTCAACCTGGAGGGATCGGTCATTGATGGCACGTTTATTCCCATCAGTGAGTACTTTCACATCCTATTTTAGACCCTGGTACTAACGATGACCTAGGTGACCCTGGTGTTGCTACCACCAATTGTCCGAGTCAGGTCCAGTACCTCCCCAAATCTGGCTGAATCAGCCAGCGTAGACAGTTTTGTACTTGTGCGTAGTAAAGGCCCAGAATGCACAACCTAGTTTGAATCGACGCGTATCTTCATGTCTAATATCCCTTGAACGTCCTAGACGATATCGCGGTTCCGTTCGGTTGGATTTTCCATTGCCTGTGAGGTAGAAAAAGAAGTTCACATCATAAGCGGGATGTAGGCTTTGCGTGCTGGTGGTCGTCTTGTTCGCCCCTTCCAGCCATCCTTGATATTGGTGGACAGCAGACTTGGGAGATTAGTGCTGTTGTACTAGTACATTGTTAGGGACCCTAGCATGTTCGACGCGGGTCTGGCACAACCTGTATCAGACGCATTCCTCCACGACGACGAACCCCCCGCGCCTTGACCCACTGATATCAGTCACCTTCGATCCCGACTCGAGCGTTGCGTACGAACCAAAGTTTCGCTCTTCGGCGTTGTGGAAGCGCGACCACTGACAGTGACTCGAAAGCGCCGAATACGTCCATGGCGGACGCATCCCGTCTAACAACTCTACATCCGCGCCAGAAACGTGTGCTACCCACACGTTCTCGTCGTGGTGGCCCTGGGATAGGAAGCTGTGATGTAGACCTTATGATCTTGGACGCACAAAAACGTCGATGTTCGTATCTTCTGAGGCCCTCTTGTGTAACACGCTCATTCTCCATTACAGTCGACAACGAGCCCCTCATTCCTGCCGACACGCCCTTCTTGCTGACAACGAACTCGGCGTTGCTTCAGCCCTCGTCAAAATCGGCGAGCTTCGGGCTCAATACTTTTGCTAATCAACGTTACTTCGACCGGTCTGATGTTATAAGGGCTTATCGGGAGCAGCTGAATATTCAGACTCCCGAATTTTCCCTACTGTCCGAGGAAGCGACCGTCGGCGGGCGGTTCAGACCTCGGTCATCAGGAGAGGTGCGCACTTCCAAGTCGTGTGCTACGTGTAATCATATTCGTCTCGGAAATATCTCCAGCAGGATAACGCGGACACCTCTGATGCGGCATACGAGAAACGCCATCGGAAGTATGAGTTCTGTGAAAAGCGACAACGCCTGCGCGAAAAGGAGAAGCTGAAACACGAACAATACAAGCTTAAAGAACGTATCGAACAACTTAGGGTTGTGGATGGCTCTGCGTTTCTTGGCTTACCTGCTGCGTCATTTTCTCTGCCACCCGCAGCAAACGAGGATAATTCGGAACCCAGCTCGCCTGACTCCGATGTTACCCCAATTCACGATGAAGGAGAGAGGCGCCGACAAGAAATGCTTGAGATCGCGTCCATACTGGAGGAGCGTTACCGAACTCTTCTCCCATCCGAAAAAAAGCTTGCAGATCTTAGAGGTGCCAACAGGCCCAATAGCACGATTCTGCAACCTTCCGATACGTGTAACCTAGGAGAGCCCAACTCCACCGCAGAGGAGTTTCCGAGCCAGGTTTCTCCAAGACCCACTGCCCCATCAATCATTCTCAAGATCAAGGTGCCTCAAACTCGTTACAAGGGAGTAGGGTCTCCCGGAGCTAAATCAAACTCCATACACACTCCTTCGTCGCCTGCCAAGCCATTCTCCAAGGTTTCGTCTGATACAATATCAGTGTCTTCCGAGAGACCCTACAAACGCCATCGCACATCACGCGTCGACGATGTAGACTCCCCTTGTTCTAGCAGCTCTCCCGAATATGTCGCCACAAAGTCCCCGCGTTCTGCTGCGACCAAGGCTGAGCCATGTGTACTCATGCAATGGGCTCTTCGCAACCAAGCTGCACCCAACGTGCGGAAAACGCAAAGACATGTAACTGCATTTGGCACCAAGGTCCCACAGAGTTTAGAGGAAGTGAGGGACTTCGAGCTTCCGGAGTGGATTCAGCCACGCCCACCGATCATCATCAATGATGAGCCGAAAGATCCTAGTGTACCTTCTGTCCCCTTACCCGAGCGCTCGTCACCATCTACGTTACATTCCGAGCAAATCTCGTCGCATTTGTAGTTCTCTTATATTTTATGTTTATTTCAGTTACCAACGGTTTAAGGGATTGATGCAAAAGGCTTCTAAACGACTATATAGCACGATTTTCAAACAAATCAGAACAAGGTAGGCACCATCAGCCTACTCACCCTGTCTAGTCGTTTTTCCTCGAATTGCCTCCTCAATTATATCCAAGGCACTGCCTTGCGCGTTCAAGGGAATGTGTTTGTTTCGGCCAAGAACCAAGCGGGCGTAGGCTATGGGGAGACGGTGCGGATCAGCGTATCCATCTGGAAGGTAGCTGGTGTAGTCGCCACCCAGTTCTTTCTTCGCCTGGAGTCGCAGTAAGGTAGCGGAGCGAGCAGAAGAGGGAGTGAACAATGTATTCAGGTCTGTCCTGGGCCTCATTTCATGGTGCCTCGGGGATTCGGACCCTATGTGTTTCCTGCGCGGCGCCGATTTGAGGTCGTTGCGTTGGTTCACGTTGTTAATATCAAGTTCTCGAACATCTTTGAACCATTTTCCAGCTGCTTGGTCCCTTTTCTGCGCTGACCGAGCCGAGATGAAAGATGTAGCTCGAGGGTGCCGTGTACCATGTACCGCAGCCCCAGCCCCAGCGCGTGTATCAGAACTTTTTTGTTCTGTAATCGATTCTTGACGGGTCCTGGGGTGCGTCCTATCACTCAAACCTGTAATAAATAGATGGGTCCAATGAGGACGACGCACAGGTATACTCATTCGAAAAGCGTACGTGACAGTATAGAGGATGACCTGCGGACACCCTCGGTACTCAAGTTGCCACTGGCAGGTGTCGTCGCGGTCTTTCTTACGACTGCGGTTCTTGATGTCAGTGTGTACATGTCAAGAAGATCTGAAAAACATACACGAACGTCGGTCATCAGCTGGACTTTGATTGAGCTGAGAAGCAAAACGAATCGAGCCGTATTTGCGCGATAATGGTGTTGCACGGTGTTGTAGCATGTCAAGACAAAAGCTAAGCAGCGGACATTTCAGTTGCCGCTTTCAAGTTGCTGCCACTTTGTACTTTCTAATGCACTCCCTCTTGGCCAACCTCGTCATTAGCTTCGTCCTGCTTTTGATTCTCTTCCCCGTACTCACTTCACAGGTATTCATCGTATGGCCTTGGTACGGTCGCGAATGGACCGTCGAACTCATAACGCTGCTCACGCCATTCAAGTAAGCCGCTGTCCTGTCCGCTTGACTTTGTCATGACGTGTCGTGCAGCATACTTGCGCTCATGTTACTTTGGAACTATTACCTATGCATATTCACCGACCCTGGCCGGGTGCCTGATGGATGGGTCAGATTAGCTGCTTTCCTTCTCCCAATAGTCTAATAGCAGGCCCAGGAGCCCGACTTCCTTACTGGAGAGGGTTACGAAGTCAAGAAGCTCACGGGTGGCCCCCGATACTGTCGAACTTGCGAAAGGTACAAGCCTCCGCGGTCGCACCATTGTAGACAATGCAATCGGTCGGTCGACCAGTTCCCATGCATTGGGCATTTCTGATTTGTCTCATCCAGATGTGTGCTTCGAATGGGTTCGTGTCGTTTCGTTGCCAGCGTCCTACATTCCTTACCTTCCCAATTCAGATCATCACTGTCCTTGGGTGAATAACTGCATTGGTCACTTCAACTATGGCCATTTTCTTCGATTCTTGTTCTATGTAGATGCCACATGCATCTACCACCTTTTCATGGTAACGCGCAGGGTTATGGCTATAGGTACGACAAGCAGGGGATACTACGTGAGTCCTCGCACAACCATGACTCTTCCTTGCTGATTTGGTCTAGGATGATTTGTCGGGCTTCGAGTTCTTCTGTATCATTACGAACTACGTATTCGTAGTACCAGTCATCCTCGCAGTCGGTGCTTTTAGGTTTGTTTTCTTCGGCCACGAGAGCCACACGCTGATAGTGCGTACACAGTTTATATCACTTCTATAACTTGACAAG
>JBBPJX010000036.1:0-38618 GCA_038088955.1 Neotropicomus parvogracilis
AAAAGGACTCGCACGTCCAGCTACGATTGGCGCTCTCTCGGATCGAGTTTACGGATCTCACGGAGGCGCTGCCGCTGCATGCGCTCGTGCAGCGCGCCAAGCAGTTACGCGAGACACACCGGCGGGTGCTCGTCGTGGCGGGACGCTCGAAGCGGCTGTTGCAGGCCGGCGTGACGGGAGGTAAAACTGCTCGTGGAGGCGCAATGGTGTACTGGGCACGAGGCGGAGATGGTGCAGAAAACGAATGGAGACGTGGGTGCTGCGTTCGTCGGAGCGGGCGTGAGTGGGGTGATTGTTGTGCAGGCGGGGAAGGAGACCGCGGGGGAGGTCTAGATTGCGACTAGCAATAAATACTACACTTCGGTACATATAGTGTTTTTGTATACCAGCCCATTTTTTGATGCGAATGTAGGGTGAGCGGTCCGCCCGGCCCGTGGTGGAGGTGATCCTTCAATGACACGGCAAAAGGGTCTTTTTATCATGATACAACTCAGACTCGGCGTGGACGTTCAAGTAGCGTCGAACGGATCTGCGCGCGGCGATTACGCGACCACAGCTCGGACGTCTTTTTTTGTTGCCTTGTTCGAACGCCGACGTTTGGATATCCGTTGCGTGTCGTGTTGCCCCGAAACCCTCTGAACCGCGTCCATCTCGAGCTGGGCGGAATCTGCACCATCTCGGGCCCATCGCATCAGCAATGCATCGACATCGACATCGACATCGCATCGCGTCGACCACCGGCACCGCAAAACGAATGTCGACTCCCCTCCGCCGCATGCTCTTCTCTCGACGCACGCACGCCCGCGACGGCGACAGCCTCCACCCTCGGTCTCGTCGGCGGCGGGTACTACTACCTCAACGCCGGACCGACGCCCGACGTGTCGACGCGGGACACGAGGCCGCCGCTCGTGTGGACGCCGCCTTCGAGGCGCGCCATGTTGGATGCGCTCGAGTGGAGCGTGTGCGGGGGTAGGTCCGAAAAGGCAAGGGCAGAGGCACGCCGAGACTGGGGAGAAGCCGACGAGGACGAGGACGGGGACGTGTTTGATGTGTTGATCGTAGGGGCGACCGGCGCGGGTGTTGCCACCGATGTTGCCAGCCGCGGTCTATGCGTCGCCCTCGTCGAGCGCAACGATTTTAGCTCTGGTACGTCCTCCCCGCTTGTCTGCGTCGACGGGCGCAGCTGACGTATTCACTTTGGGAACACAGGCACGTCGTCGAATCGACCAAGCTCGTCCATGGCGGCGTACGTTATCTACAGAAGGCGGTGATGGGGCTCGATTACCAGCAATACAAGCTCGTTAGGGAGGCCTTGCACGAACGCAAGATATTGCTCCAGACCGCGCTGTATCTGTCCCACATGCTTCCGATCATGCTCCCGTTGTACAAGTGGGCTCGCACGTGCTTTTTATCGGTGCATGTCTCATTTCGAGCGCGTTTCTTTAGGTATTGGCAGATCCCATATTACTACGTGGGGTGCAAGATGTACGATCTGTTGGTTGGAAAGGAAAACATGGAGAGCTCGTATCTCATGTCAAAAGGCAAAGCGTTGGAAATGTTTCCGATGCTCAAGCGCGACGGTCTCGTCGGTGCTGTCGGCCATTACGACGGTGTGTTCCCATTCCTTGGTCTCGGACGACCCATCGCGCTCTAGGGCAGCACAACGACGGACGCATGAACATCGCGTTGATCATGACCGCCGTCAAGCTGGGTGCGACGGTCGCCAACTACTGCGGCGTCACCGAGCTCCATAAGGACGATCAAGGAAAACTCGTCGGGGCCAAATTCAAAGACGAGCTTACCGGACGGGAATTCAACGACCGCGCCAAGGCTCGTCCGATTCTTTTTTTATTCTGCATCGCGTCGCATCTCACGTCGGGACAGGGCATCATCAACGCAACCTGCCCGTACACTGACTCTCTCCTCACCCTCGACAACCCCTCCCATAAACCCATCGTTCGGCCGTTGTCGGGCATACACATCACACTTCAAGTTTACTACCCACCGGCCCGGATGGGTCTTCTCGATCCTGCCACGTCGGACGGTCGCGTCACTTTCTTTCTTCCTTGGGAAGGCGGCGTGGTCGCCGGGACGACAGACACGCCTGCAGGAGTGAACATTCAGGGCGAGGGAGTGATGCCAACCGAAGAGGACGTCCGGTGGGTGATCGACGAGGTACGGGGGTACCTCAGCCGAGATATCAAAGTTCGTCGTGGAGACGTGCTCAGCGCCTGGTCGGTCTGAGACCGCTAATTTCGGCTGGGACAAGAGTGGGGCAGAGGGCTTGGTGAGGAATCATCTAGTGAGGGTGGAACCATCCGGGTCGATCACGATCGCGGGTGGCACTTGGACGACGTACAGAGCGATAGCAGAGGAGATGGTCGATAGGGTGATTCTGGTGTTTGGATTACAAAACAAGCTCAAGGGAGGATGCTGAACTTTGGAACTGAGGCTCGTCGGAAGAGATGGGTGGAGTCGAAACATGTTCATCGGGCTCGTTCAAAGAGTAGGTCTTTGGACCCCCATCCACCATGCTTCTCTCGTTCACCTCCGTCACGCTAGTTTGGCCTCGAACCGGACGTAGCCAAACAGCTCTCAAACTACGAGGTCCGTGCCTGGACGGCGTGCGCACTGGCAGAGTCGACCGCGAACAATGGCCTGTCCACGGAGTGCGACTTTCCTCTGGCTATCCCTACATCGAAAGTGAAGTCATCTACGTCGCGCGTCACGAATCTGCCTGTACGGCCGTCGACGTGCTTGCGCGACGCACCCAGCTTGCCTTCGTAGACGCCCAAGCGGCCCTCGCAGCCCTCTCGCGGGTAATCGACATCATGAGCAAAGAGCTCGGATGCAGCCATGCACGCCAGAGAGCAGAGTACACCTGCTAAATCAAGTTCCTCGGGAGCATGGGTCTCGCGCCGGGGTCCGACATGAGGGATAGCGCGATCGCTGGATGGACGGCGCACGATCGTGGCGCGCGTTGCTCGAAGTCGGGTTTTGGTGGTTGTCCGGGTTGGTTTGGGTGTCCGGTGCGTCGTCGGGACGCCATCTTCGTTCAAGCCGTTTTACAGCCGGACGCAGTTTGACGCAGGCGAGGTGGATGCGCTGAGGGAACTGTTTGACCAGCGTGTCGCTGTCACCACGTCGTCGTCGTCATTGTCTGGCGTGGGCCGTTCGTCAGAGCACGCGGGGCGGATGAGATCGAGCCTGCGTTGAGAGCGTTTGCGCGCGAGTGGCCCGGTGCAGGGTACGAAGGTTTCCGGGAGTCCGACTATCGGTACGTGTTTGGACAAGAAGGCCTCGAGGATCGGACGGACGTGGATTTCGACGAGTTCGTCGAGGTGGGTTCCTTTTATTTTTCATTCTCGTCGCAGTGGCCGTTCCGCTCGGCATTTGGGTCGTGCAAGTCTAAAAGAGGGTCGCTCGCAATTGCAGATCTGCGGAAATTTGAAGGACGTGTCGATGATGAGCGCGGCCAAGGTGGTCAGGAAGGAGTGGAAGCGGATACCTGTGGAGAAGAGCGGTGGAGGGGTGTGAAAGCCGTCAGTCGTTTCGTTTCGTCCCTTTTCTCTGTTGTGGGTTCGAGTTTTTTTTTTCTATCTGGATCTGTTCTACTTGTTGGAGATACAGACTTTCCACGTACTCTTTCCTAATTTACCATATACGGACGTTCATTTACCCGCGCGCCTCGCGACGCGTCTTTTCCTCCAGTCTCTCATTCACGACTGGAGGTAAGCTACGCTCGTATTCACCTACTACCATACATACTGATGTACCTAGGACTTAACTGTCCTTTCCATAGGTACATACTAATACAGTCTCGTACAACGTCGACTGGAGTCCTCACGGACTCGTGTTCCAGATCGACTATCCTTTCACAAGACGTGTCGAAATCTTGCACGGACATGAAGGAGAAATTCTTGTTGGATTCAAAAAAGACTTTGTCACATCCTTTCGGGAGTGGAATTGACCCACTGAACAAAATGTACGCCGTCTCGAGGTGTCCTTTTTGTGAGAGAACATGACCGAACGGTCGGCTGAGCGAGCTATGGAAAGGACAGCTAAGTCCTAGGTACATCAGTATGTATGGTAGTAGGTGAATACGAGCGTAGCTTACCTCCAGTCGTGAATAAGAGACGAGGAAAAGACGCGTCGCGAGGCGCACGGGTAAATGAACGTCTGTATATGGTAAATTAGGAAAGATACATGGAAAGTCTATCTCCAACACTTTTTTGATTTCCATTACCGTCCCTGACCCCTCTGCATCCGTGCCCCGAAGGTTGGCGTAGGGCTCTCTTCTCTAGATGTGCTTGCGATACCTCGACAGTTTGGCTGCTAGTATTACCCTTGGCCACATCATGGACGAGTGCGCAGAACCAAGCCATAGGAAACCTGCCGGCCGTTCATGCTCTGCATCTCACATTTCGACGTGCAGAAACGATTAGGGTCCAGCTCGCACGATGCAGTGAACTCGGCGAGCGCGGGACACGAGCGATAATCTAAGTTCCAGGGTACAAAACGTGGTAAGTTTTCACCCCGGGGTTTCGATTTCGGCTGGATCAACGAGAAATGATGGATGCGATATGTTGAGACGGCGGGGAAGAAGGCTGAATATTTCCTCGTCATCTGCCTCCTCTGTTTCATCGTCCACAGATATAAGTTGGCCAAACCTGGGTGAGGACTCGCGGTATTCAACATTGAGGGATTGAAGTATTTCAAGAAGACAACACGTCTATCACGAATCGCGAGATGGCGTATGTTCGCAGAACTTGCGACCGTGGCCATCGAGCAGCTGTCTCACCTACTTCTCGACGGGATTCATAGCACCACCAAAAGCGGGGGATCGATGGTGAAGGAAGTGACCTTGGGACAAAGTCTAGGTAGATCCACCAGCACTTCCGATTAGCCTGAGAACGGAGGCCGTTGCATGAGAAAGTATGATTGTGGTCACCACACGACCTGCCAAATATCTCAAACGTCCTTCGGTTGGGCGCTCGGTGTGGAGGTCGGGTCTGTCCTTGGCAGGCGTGTCGCAAAAAAGGGCAAGTAGGGCACGGGATACGAGCTCGTCGTGGCCGTCGTGGGCGACGGCACCTTCCTGTTCGACGTCCCTGTGAGCACGTTTTGGATGGCAAGACAGTATCAATCGGTAGGCTCTCCCTCGTACACGTTGCGTCTCTCGCCCCGCTGACATGCATATCGGTGCAGCCCTTTCTGACCGTCGTAATCAACAACAGTGGCTGGAAGTCCCCAAAGTTGCCCATGCTCGGGATGCACCCCGATGGACATGGTTCTGGGGCAGTCAGGGACTAGTTCACGGTCGGATTCAGTCCGGATTGTCCAGATTATGCACAGATTGCGGTGGCAGCGTAGAACAGGTAGATGTGGGGTCGTAAGATCAGCGTCGAACATGGGACGAAGGAAAAGAGTGCGGAGGTGTTGTTGCGGGAGACAATCGAAGAGGCGGTGCGGGTCGTCGTCGACCATCGGCGATGCGCGGTGGTGGATTGCGTGTTGGAGAGCATTTACTGTAAGTCGAACAAGGGGTGGTGTTGATGACTGTATGTTGTCGAATGCACGTAATCGTTTTGGTTATTGAACGCTTGGTGTTTGAACCGCTGATGGGGAGCTGGCCAAGTTTGCGTACCTCCTCGTGCAATAAATTCATGTTTTCAAGAAGCTTTTGTACTTCCAACCGGTTCAATGGAAGCCACACACTGGTCACGAAGACTTGTGTCTCAGTGCAATGTCACGAATTATTCAATCTTTTTTTTTCGCAAGTTGCATGGAATCTGCAAGTTTCACACTATCCGCTAGTTCTGATACCTGCCCTAGACGAGGCACGATCGGGGCGCTGCGCAGGTTTTGGTCTGTGCGTGAGTACTTCCTTCCTCCGTCCCCGCAATCGTAGTCCTCGACACTCTTTTTGCATCCACCCACCACGCTCTCTTGCAGGTGGTGTACGATTCACATGCGCACACGCACTCCATCGTCCGACGCTGCGTCACTCGACTTCTGTCAGTTCCGAGCTCCGCTGCAGTGGTACCCATTCCGCCCACACGGCTCACGCTTCCCTGGCAGGTTCAGGTCCAGTTTCTGGCCGGAAAAGCGACGTGCTTTTCGCTCAACCGTCGTTATTCAAAGTCGGTCCGTATACCTCCCTTCTCTCTCACTCTGCAGCCGCAACGCACAGGTCAGAGGTGTTACAAAGGTCAACGACGACAACTCCACACAGTGAACACTTGGCGACATCTACGCGAGGCTGATGACGATGAGTAAGAGGCAATCCGTCTAGCTGGATTCTCTTTTTATTTCCATGCATTTCTGAATACTGCTGATGGGTTGAATTCTGAGCCTGGTCCATCGCACGTGCGGATGGACACCAGTAATGATCTGGATCCCAAGTTCCACACACTTATCACAACGCCCTTTCTGTGTTCATTTCAGTCGCTTCGGACGCGGTGAGACTCTGATTTCATGTGGAGTATCACTCTGAACTCAGATGTCAGGCTAGCACCATGACCACTGGTGTTGTTTACCGCCACACACTGCACCAAATGAACGGAAACCCACCCGGCATCCCCCCTCAAAATAGACCGAATGTTACATGGTCCTAATCTATCCTTTTCACAACGGCAAAATTGTGCGCATGGTCAGTGCCACAGTGGAACGGCGACGACGCGCGCACGGTCAACACTATCGCAAGATGACAATGACGGCGACGTCTCACGCATGGCCAGCGCCACAGTGGGACGACGACGATGCGATGATGAAGTGCATGCGGCCACGCGACAGCGCAGGAGTCCCAACCGCACGGCAACGACAACGCGTGCACCAACAGCGGCAAGAGCACAGGGGGCCCAACCACGCGACGATACAATACACACACGCCCACGTCCGATGATACGACAGCGACGACGACAGTGCTCGGGACCCAGCTAGACACGACAACGGCAGTGGCGGCGACAGGGGACCGAGCCGCATGATGATGATGACATGCACCCGCCGCCTGTCCATGGTCAATGCCACTCACTGCGATGATGGTGACGACCGCACGACGACGACAACGTGCGCATGCCCTGGCCGATGCCACGATGCCACGACAACAATGGCGACGGCATTAGGGACCCAACCACACACGATGACTAACATGCCTGGTAATTACACCCGTGCAGATACGGTGTATGAGCAACACCAACCCCCACTCATCCCTAAAGATGACTTCACTGCTAAGTCTTTCATGGGTCCTCGGAAGGCAAGGGGACTGCAGACATCATCGTCTGTTACGTCCATGTTATCGCTGGTATGTGTCTATTTGATTCTCCCACTGATCTGTCTCTCCTCGAGCTCAACTTGTGTTTGCAGCATCATCTCAAGTAACTTGGGCAGTATGTGAGTAGGAGTGGTGGATCGTGTGGGGTAGGCAAGCAGCGTGCGGTGGTAGGATTATAAATCAGGCCTACTCGATGCGTGTAGGATCACGTAGTTATTCCCAACATTGGAACTGGTAGAAAATCATACGATTACATTACTGCTCTCGATGCCAGCTAGGGTACCAGAACGAGCTAGAATGAGCTATGGAAACATAGGGACATGTATGAATACAAGTGGCTTCGTTCACATACAAAGACTGGCTATGAATCCGCCCATTGCGCTAGCGTGCGGCTGTATGACTATATCTACATACGCTGACATTCAACCCCATACCACTTTTTCGCTGGGCATGAGGCACAGCTTTCCGTAAGAGCCTCGGGGGCCCTACATAACTTATTCCCTGCGAACTTAGTATGCACAGCCCAGGTCTTGAATTTCACACAAATCACATGTTATAGCCTGAGTTGTCCGGGAAAAACTTACTATTATCCGTGACAAACTTTTACAGATACATACTTCAAAGTACCTATGCACCGCTGTCTTTACATCTATGACATCCTCATCTGCATCTTCAATTCCGTTAGTCGCCTAGACGACGGGTTTCACACAGTGGGGGTTGGCAAGAAGACACTCGCTGCTTTGGCTAGGACATGCCATTTATTCAACTCGCCGGCATTGGACATTCTTTGGCTTGACCTTGACAACTTTTGCCCCTTGGTCAGGATATTCCCCACATGTCGAGTGCCTCCAACTAGTTTGGGCTGGTGCCGGGGGCTGATTTGCATTCCGAGGGTTTTTTCGACAGTTCGTCTCCATCCACAGCATCCCATCAGTTTGCGCTGGTGCTCAAAGGATTTTGTAGGCTATGTCCCATGCGGATGATCCACAGTGGTTGACTTTCCACAAGTATGCAAAACGTGTGAAGACCTTCCGTGCACCTGAGGCACGATTTCCATGGGAGGTTAAACGAGAATTTCTGACCTCCCTTCAACAATGTCCCGAGGCCTATCTTCCTCTCCTTCCTAATGTCGTCAAGCTGGAATGGGCCGAACTTACGCCCCCACTCACACGGGAGTTCGATTTTTTATTGTTGAAATACTTCACAAGTCCTTCAGTGACTACTCTTATGCTCTCCTTCAAAAGTTGGGAATCTCGTTCTGACCTAACAGTGCTGATGGACCTACCCCGACTCTGTCCGAAGGTCGATTCCTTCACGATCGCCTTCCCCTTTTCGTGGGTGCATAAACCTTTTCGAGAAGTGGGCGAGGTGGTAATTCAGTGGCCGCGGTTGCGAGCCCTACGGACATGCCCCATTCCACAATCTGCGATGGACGAGCTGTTCTCCCGACAGATTCTCGAATCCCTCCACATCGATTACCACAGGACTTCGCCCACATACAGCGGCAGGATCCCCCATACAGTCTATGACATCACGCTCGAAGGGGACGCCCATTTGTGCCAGTGTTTTCTCAAGACAGCATACGCAAGCCCCACCAGGTTTCGCCTGCTTATCACTGGGAATGAGAGGGACGACAGGGCGGATATTGAATTATTCCATCTCTTGCCTCGCCGCCTCGATACATTTCGTTTGCTATCGCTCACAATCCAGCCGGTCTCGAACTTCATTCTTTTGTCCATCTGGCACCACCCGATGCTTCGAGAGCTCTTGTCTGCCGTCGCAGAGTTTAGAGCGCTGCGCGAATTGGACTTGGACTTCGTTTGCACGGCACAGATGTCCGATGCGGAGTATGAATTCTTCGCATTGTCATTGACGAACTTGCGGATCCTGAAGATTGGTACCGCCAGCTGGTTCGCCTCGTCGTCACAACCAGTGGCAAGCGTTGGGGCGGTGCTCGCAGTGCTGAGAAATTGTCCACATCTCGAGACGTTGCATATCACGTTCGATGGGTCTATTCCGCCTCCGTCGGGCTCTTCCATGGGGAGCGGGGAAGTGGTGCGTTCAGGAGAGCAGGTCTGTCATGACTGGGGCGTGTGCAACAGACATATCACCAAGCTTTGGGTTGGCCCTTCGCCGATAGAAGATTCGAGCGTCGACGCTATGGTGTCTTGTTTGAAATCAATGATGCCTTGCCTGGTGCAGATCGATCACATATCGGACGACGCGGAGTGGGGATTGGTCCAGGACAGGTTGAAGTTGTATTAACGCTGACGCTTTCTTGTTCGTTGGAGGCCTTCTGCTTCCTGTCCGTCATGGTATTTATTGTCTTTGTTATAGTTCGTTCATGCTTTCTACTACCGATATCTGATGTTTGGGCAACTCTAAGAGGGTATCCTTTCATTCGCCAACGGATCTTACTGTGAAGTCTCGCTCCTCGCAAATACACGCACATAGCGTGAGCTTCATGTCCGGGATCGGAGTTCATAGACTACGATCAATAAATCGTCACTGATCATCGATCATCTAAGGACGGCAGTGCGGGAGAATTGGCGAACTGCAAGTGAGTGCGTCGCGTCGTGTCGCTGTGAGCATCACTTTCTTTGTCGTCCCAGAGTTCGTAGGTTGAAAAAAAAACAAGGCCACAGACGACCAGCTGAAACGTCTCGCGTACCTGGCCCGGAGTCCACATTATGGTCAGGCGGGCCAACCGCGTCACGACGCATTCGGTCGGACGTTTCAGACCAGCAGAATATCAATCTACGTCTTCGTTGACGAGCGGGCAGAGCCTCAACGATCTTTGTAGGCTACGTCCTTTTCGGATCACCCGCAGTGATCAATTTTCTCCAAGCGTGCGAGACGTGTCGAAATCTTGCACAGACATGGGGGAGAAAATCCTGTTGGGTTCAAACGAGAGTCTATCACATCCTTTCGGGAGTGGAATTGACCCACCGAACAAAATGTACGCAGTCTCGAGTTGCTTTTTTTTAATTTTCCATTACTGTCCCGTTAGGGTACCTACCCAATGCAAGGACAGTTAAGTCTCGCCAGCGATGATTGATCGATGGTGCAAGACGTTTGAGCATGTCGTCTGTGGCATTGTCTTTTCTTGTTTCAACTCAAAAACGCTGGGGCGACAAAGAAGGAAGTGACATTGACAGCGACGCAGTCTCTTGCGGTTCGCCAATTCTCCCGCGCTGCTGTCTGAAAATGATCAATGATCGGTGGTCCATTGTTCGTAGTCTATGAACTCCGATCCCGGACATGAAGCTCACGCCATGTGCGTGTGTTTGCGAGGAGCGAGACTCTACAGTAAGATCAGTTGGCGAATGAAAGGACACCCTCTTAGAGTTGCACAAACATTGGATAGTGGTAGCAGGGTACATGAACGTACAATAATAAAGACAATGAATAGCATGATGAACAGGAGGGCCACCGACGAGCAGGGCAGCGCCAACGTTAATACGATTTCAATCTGTCCAGGACCAATCTCCACCCCGCGTCGTCCCATATGTGATTGATCTGCACTAGGCAAGGCATGATCGATTTCAAACAAGACGCCATAGCGTCGACGCTCGATCCTTCTATCGGCGAATAGCTAATGCAAAGCTCGGTGATATGTCTGTTGCACACGCCCCAATCATGACAGACCTGCGCTCCTGAATGCACCACTTCCCTGTTCCCCACGGCAGAGCCCACCGGAGGCGGAATCGACCCATCGAACACGATGTGCAGCGTCTCGAGATGTGGACAATTCCTCAATACCGCGAGCACCGCCCCAACGCTTGCCACCGGTCGCGGGAACGTGGTGAACAAGCCGCCAGTACCAACCTTCAGGATCCGCAAGTTCGTCAACGACCATGCCAAGGATTCATACTCTGCATCGGACATCTGTGCCGCGTGAACAAAATCCAAGTCCAACTCGCGCAACGCTCTAAACTCTGCGGCGGCAGACAATAGCTTTCGAAGCTTCAGGCTATGCCATACGGACAAGAACAAGAAGTTTGAGATGAGCTTGATTGTGAGCGATAGCAAACGGAATGTATCGAGGCGGCGAGGCAAGAGATGGAATGATTCAATATCCACTCTGTCGTCCCTTTCGTTTCTAGTGATGACCAGATGAAACTTGGCAGGACTTGCGTACGTTTTCTTGAGAAAACGTTGGCACGAAGGACCATCCCCAGTAAGTGTGATATCGCAGACTGTACGGGGGATCCTGCCGCTGTACGTGGGCGAAGCCTCGTGGAAATCAAGGTGGAGGGATTCAAGAATCTGTCGTGAGAACAGCTCGTCCATCACAGATTGTGGAATGGCGCATGCCCGCAGGACTCGCAAGCGTGGCCACTGAATTACCACCTCGCCCACTTCTCGAGAGGGTTCATGGCGCCACCGATCTGGGAAGACGATCGTGAAGGAATCGACCTTCGGACAGAGTCGGGGTAGGTCCATAAGCAATGCCAGGTCAAAATGAGGTGGCCAGCTCTTGAAGGAGAGCATAAGCGTAGTCACTAAAGGACCTGCGAAGTATTTCAACAATGAAAATTCGAACTCCCGTGGGACTGCGAACGAAAACTCAGTCCACTCTAGCTTGACGACATTGGGAAGGAGAGGAAGATAGACTTCGGGATACTCCTGAAGGGAGTACAGAAACTCTTGTTTGACTTCCGTAGGAACTTGTGCGTCACGTGCACGGAAGGTCTTCACACGTTTTGCATACTTGTGGAAGGTCAACCACTGAGGATCGTCCACACAGGACGTAGCCTACAAAATCTGTTGAGCACTAACGCAAACCAGTGGGGTGCTGTGAAAGGCGACGAACGGTCGAAGAAGCCCTGGGGATGCAGATCAGCATCCGGCACCAGCCAAAACTAGTTGCAGGCACTCGACATTTTGGGAATATCTTGGCCAAGGGGCCAAGGTCGTCAATGTCAAGCCAAAGAAGGTCCAACGCCGTCGAATTGAATAAATGACATGTTCTGGCCAAAGAAGCTTGCCAACTCCTACTGTAATAACGTGAGGTGGCCCTAGGTGAAACTCGTTGTCCAGGCGCCTGACGGAATTGAAGATGCAGATGAGAATGTCGTGGACGTAAAGACAGCGATGCATGGGTGCTCTGAAGTATGTCAATGTGATGGTTTGTCACGGATAGTAGTAGTTTTTTCCCGGATAACCCAAGTTATAACTCGCGACCTGTGTGTTCAAGACGTGGGCTGGGCGTAAAGTTCGCAGGGAAGGTAAGTGCAGTTGGTAACTGAAGGTCTCTGATGTTCTCACGGAAAGCTGCCCCACACAACGTTTCATTAGAAGCGCTGGGCGAATGGGCACCAAGGTCCGCGTTACTTGCTCCTCCGAATCTGCCTTTTTCTTGTGTCGATGTTTGCACTGGGACACAAGTCTTCGCGACCAGCGTGTAGCTTGCATTGAACCGGTTGGAAGTGCGAAAGCTTCTTGCAAACATGCATCTACTGCACGGAGATGTACGCAAACTCGGCCAGCTGTCAACGGTACAAACATCGAGCGTTCTATAACACAACCCCCTCGTTCGATTTAAGTGCTCTCCAACGCCCAATCCACCACTACGCATCGCCGATCCTCGACGACGACCCGCACCGCCTCTTCGATCGTCTCCTACAATAACACCTCCGCACTCTTTACCTCCGTCCCATGATCGACGCTGATCTCACGACCCCACTTCCACCCGTTTGATACTGCCACTGCGATCTGTGCATAATCAGGACAATCGCGCCGACATGCATGTCAGCGGGGCGAGAGATGCAGCGTGTACGAGCGAGAGTTTACCGTTTGATACTGTCTTGCCATCCAGAACGCGCTCGCATGGACGCCGAACAAGAAGGTGCCGTCGCCCACGACGGCCGTGACGAGCTTGTATCCCGTTCCCTGCTTGCCCTTTTTTTCGACACGTTCGCCGAGGACAGACCCGACCTCTGCACCGAGCGCCAAACCGAGGGACGTTTGAGATATTTCGCAGGTTGTGTGGTGACCACAGACACACACTCTCTTTCATGCGATGGCCTCCGTTCTCAGACGAATCGGAAGTGCTGGTGTACCTACCTAAACTTTGTCCCAAGGTCACTTCCCCCACCATTGATCCCCCGCTTTTGGTAGTGCTACAAACCCCGCCGAGAAGAAGGCAAGATAGTTACTCGATGGCCATGGTCGCGAGGTCTGCGAACGTGCGCTGTCCCGCAATTCGTGATAGACGTGCTGTTTTCCAGAAACACTCTTGAATTGCTTAAAGTTTATTACCGCGAGTCGTCGCCCAGGTTTCGCCTAGTTATATCTTTGGACGGTCGGCTCGCACAATGCAGCGAACTCGGCGAGCGCGAAACACAAGCGATTCTCCAAGTTTTAGGGTGCAATACGTGGGTAGGATCCCGGAGTTTCGATTTCGGCTGGATCGGCGAGCGAGGGCGAACACGATGTGTCGAGATGGCAAGGAAGAAGGTGGGATATCACCTCCTCGTCTGCCTCCTCCGGACCTATATAAAGTGTGCTATGCAGAGCGTGAACGGCTGGCAGGTTTCCTATAGCTCGGCTTTGCGAACTCGTCCATGATGTGGCCAAAGCCAATAGCGAGGGACAGAGCAGTACTAGCGACCAAACCATCAAGATATCGCAAGCACTTCGTGACGGCGTACATTTTGTTCGGTGGGTCAATTCAACTCCCCCGGCGTCCAACCATACGAAACGACCAAGTGGCAGTTTCGGAGGGGCATGTGCATGTCATGAATGGGGTATAGCCAACGGCCGCACTACCGAGCTCCGTGTTGGCTATTTGCTTCAAGTCGGTCATGCCCTTCCTGGTACGAATTGAAGCAAAAGGAATGGAGATCAGTCCAGAACGTTTCAAAAAGGCGCGCCGCCCTCTTCTTCCATTGGCTCGCTGACCAGCATATCGATAATCCGTAATCTTGTGCGTATCTAAACGAAGAGGATCCATCGCTCTTGAAGAGTAACACTAAAAAAATTTGGATGCGCAGGGGATTGAACCCTGGACCTTATACAAATTCGCTCAGGCCCTGAGCAGCTGCAAAGCATACGCGCTACCACTGCGCTACGCACCCATGAGAGCTGTGTGGGGCTCTTCTCTACACGATTCTTGTATCCACTAGCTCATTTCCGCTACCAGAGCAACGCCCCACCCTGAACTGTGTAGTTCAACAGAATTGACAGCGAAGACAGAACGCCTACCTTGTGCGAAACCTGCTCGGATCGAACTCGAGGGCTGGGCTTGATAACCAGTACGATTCGAATGAAAGGAAGCCATTCACGTACTACTGTTAGTGGTTTAAGAGCATCATGCGGCGTGTGTGCGGCCAGCGGATGGTCCAGCGCGGTGCCATTCAGATTTAGGGTTGTTCGTGTACACGGCTTCGGCAAGCTCTTCGACGCCGATCGCCTAGATCGTACTACTGTAACGACAGTTCCACGATGCACAAACGACATTGTAGCGGGTGCCAGGGCGGCACTGTCAGCCATCATTGTCTGACTGCAGGCAAGAAGGCGAGTCTATAAGGACACGACAGTGTGAGGCCCTCGGCCTGGAGGAAAACTTACACGTATCCTGGGGCTCCTTCCTCTCAATGGAGAACTCGGTCAAATTGACTGCGAGGTCCATCACGGGAACATCGTTGGATCCAGAGATTAAACTAAGACTAAAATGAACACGACCGTATCAAGTCTCTAGTGCAAGATCGCATAGCGGCATCCATGATGCTCAACCGACGGCTTAGTGTTGCTGGGATATTTGGGCCAAGTAATCAGAAAGCTAGACAGTTCATGTCAAACAAAGTTCAATTGCCGACAGCTAATAGGCAGACCTTCAATGCGCCAGTTCGGATGCTCTCACCCATGTTTTGAACCTCAGGATTGGCCATCAATCGGGCGATAGCATCTTTCGCAGCGAATTCTAGGTTCGCAAGGCTACCGTCACCTAAAAGTCCATCAGCAGAGCTACGCTCGAACTCTTCTTCTTCCTCGCGGCCAAAGTATTGATTCGAAGAGATCGAGGTTGCTCCTTGGAAGTTAGATAGCCGTTGTTTGGACTCGGCAACGAAAGAAGGGTCGTAATCATTTCGTCCGAAAAACATATCCGAAGAAATGGCTTTCTGAGTTCCGAACTTTTCTCGTGCGGTGGTGGGTGCGTCTTCAACTGGTGGACTACAAGTAACAATTATTCTCAGCCAAAGACTTAAAGATGCCACGATTAGATACGCACGTGGACCGTGCGCTAGACGTCGTCTGAGACGGAGTGGGAACACCACCAAAACCTAATTTGCGGAACCCCATTCCGAGCCTCTCAAGGTCATGGCTGCTTCCTTTCTGAATGTCGACCTTGCCGGGTATTGTGGTCGTTGCTGAGCTAGAGTTGACAGCCTTGGCTTTCGCATCCGCTTGAGCAACTTGCTCGGCCTGATGTCTGGCACGTTCCTCTTCCTCTTCGCGCTGCCGATCATATCCGAGTTGCTTAATGCGTTCAGCCTCCTCGGCAGCTTTCCGCTCCGCCTCGGCGAAATCGATCGGTGTAGCGGCCTTCTTTGCTCCGAGACCACCGAGTTTGGTCTTCTTTGCAGCGGCAGAAGCATTAGTAGAAGTAGTAGCCGGTCCGGAAGAGTTCAAACGTGAAGCGCCAAGCTTCGTTGAACTATTGATGGTAGACGAAGAAGTCGAGCGTACAGAGCTAGATGTCACTGTTCGGGGAGCAGGGCGACCGACTATCTGCGGAGCGGTGGTGGTGGCAGCGGCCGAAGGTGGGGGCTTGGCTAGAGCGGGCTTGTCCCAGGAAGAAAAGAAATCATCTTCCGCCTGCGATGTGGAATCGGCTGGTTGAGATAAGTCCATTCCATCGACAACCACTCGGGTAGGAAATCTAGCAAAAGGAATCAGTGTCGCTAGAGGGTCAAGGTACAGTAATACATACTTGGCGACGTCTTCTTTGACGCGCTTAGCGAGTTCTTCCTTGTACATTTCTGCCGTCCTGCTCGAGTACTTTTTCTTTGTGTCGGTGTCACTCAAGAGGGAGGCGCCGCCATGACGGGTGAAAAATTCTGTTGCAGATGCATTTCCACCGACTTTCATAGTCCGTAGCTGGTTCAGTTGCCAACTGTCCAGATTCGTCGAGCTGTTCACTCCGGAGGTTTGAGGACATAAGGAAGTCAGAAGATATGGTACCCACCGCACGAAACTGATATGCACGCCCATGTTCCGATGCACACTGGAGCAATCCAGGCATATATAAACGCCGAAAGTGACGCTTGACCAAGTCGGGTTCCGTGCTTGACAGTCGAAGCAAGTCTATCGGTGATCATAAGGGTGTGCATTATGAGCTTGAAATCGACAAACCTTGTTCCCTTTCTGCGCTCTGAGAACCTTGAATACTTTTTCTGACTCTGCTTTGGTAGGTTCGGCCATCGTGGTGGCTGTCGGGTGTAGGTCGGAAGTTGACCTGTAAGATGGCGAAAGACGGCTGGATATTGACGTGTAATGTTCCGGGGTCCTTGGCTAGGCGGTAATCGGGGTCTCTTCTGATATGTCAATTGTTAACGAAATTTCTTGCTTCGTGGTACAGTATTGAAATTCCTAGTCGTCTCTTGATACCACTTTCAACTGATTCGACCGCTCGCAAATATCTAACCTACTAGATACACATTCGTGGGCGGGTGGAACCACCCACTGCAAGACCCAAGTGACGCCAATGACACCCCATGGACACAGGGTGTTATCACAGCAGTTTCTGACACCTTCGCAGATTAATTGCGAAAATGAGAGCAAATTGAAAGATTGTATCTGATACATTCGTAACCGATTCAGAAACTACGATTGCCATGCCCTCTGCAACATTTGTTTTCTATCGAATCCTTCGACTTGGTTGTTAGCGCTCGCTGCCTATGTTATACAGGAAATTACAAGATTTATGGACGAGAACATCCCCGTATACTACTAAATGATAGCCCAGCCGTTTCCAGGCGACGAACTCCATCGCTCATTAAATTTGCGCCTTGGTCTGGTGACCTCAGGTAATGAGAGGACAGCTCGACAGCGGTCACCGGGTCCGGTCAGAATAAAATAATTTGATGTGCCTGCGGCAAGTACCGCAATGCAACTATCCTTGTGGTTGGTGAACTCATTTTATCTCGTAGCTGGCAATGATACCATATCACACGCATAGTTTGCGCACTGCCCCTCCACGAGGTTATCGTCTGGCCGCGTCAGCGCCGTGATTACTGCGGTGCGGATAGCATCGAACACCTTTCTGCAATGCTTTTTTAATACTGTCCAAGCATGGTATCTACATGGCTGGCAGTCAGTCTACTCACTAGAATAACCGCATATCCTGCCCATGCGGTAGGCTACGCTCTGAACCATGCCGTCCCCAGTCCAACCACCCTCCGAAACTACCCCTCTCGTAGACTCTCGACCACCTAGGCAATCGAGCGGAAACCTAACGTGGGAACGATTCGGGTCTTCACCAGAAGCACTCCTCATTCCAGTTGCACTCGCAACGAGCCTCGCAGGGGGGATTACATCGACGACCTTCATCGAACTCCTCCGGCAAGTTGTCTGCAAGCTCTGGAAAACATTGCATGGTGATCCAATCACCCTAATAACTGTTGGCCCGAGTCCTCTTGAACGGTGTGATGAACCCGAGGTTGCACGTTATTTTGCGATTGTTCTCGCAATACTCGGCGTGATCTCAGGCGTTATATGTACGTTTAAGCGCTTTCGACTGCTGCAGTTGCTCACAGGCACTCCAGCGATTATTGGGTATGGCATATTTAGTCGCATATCGTCGCGCTATGGCAGGAAACCAGTCTTCTTGATTGTCATTACCATTGAGATCACGCGAAGTTGCATGATAGCTGGGTCACAGCACATGCCAGGCTGGCTTGCTGGTTGGGCCTTCCTTGCGGGGGTGCTATTTGGGCCATTCTCTGCCCCTCTCGGCTATCTCATTGACATGTATGTCGTCGACAAATGCGACCCGGAGGTTAGGTATGATCCGACTCCGTGCCTTCTTTAACGAGTCTAATGCCACCTTTAAGAACTATGGCGCTGAGCAAGATCGCAGGGTGGGCTGGGCTAGGTCTGAATCTTGTTTTCATCTTCATACCTTTTCTCAGATAATTCCCGCAGGCACATGTATATCATTTTCTCTTGGAGGGGCTATCACGACACAAACAGGAAACCCCGTGATCGTGTTCTACATGGCAACCGCAATACAGGTCGCCATATTCATATATGTCGCCTCGTTCCTACCAGAATCTTTCCCAAAGGAAAAAAGAGATGCACTGTCCGGAATGAGCGCGGAACCGCCTACAACCAATTTCTTCGTATTCTTACACATCTTCGAGCCGTTGAAGATACTCGCACCAGCTCGTAAGCTGGATGGGACTCACAGTTGGCGGCTCGTCTGGTGTGCGGCACACACGTTTTTGTATACGGTTGCGGAATCTTACGCCTCTTCTGCGTGGTTGGTGCTCGCCACATCAAGGCGACACTTCACCCCTGCGGATGTGAGTAACGTCAAGCTGTCCTGATGCAATCTAATCTCGTTTACTCTAGACTGGCCTCTTCCTCACGATTATATCTTGCAGCAGCACGGTCTTTTTGATGGTGATTGCCCCTCTGCTGATTCGCTTCTTGGGTCCGTACTACCGCCGAGAAATCAATCGCCCTCTTGAAGATGTGATCGATGGTGAAGAACCGGAATCAGGGACTTCGGATCATTTGCACGTACACTTGGCTGTTGTGTCGTGCGTCGTCTGTGCACTCTCCTTCTTGGGTGCGGCGGGCGCGACTACAAATCTAGCGTTGATCGTTTGTGGGCCTCTCATCACGATAGTTGCGTTATGTCTCCTCACTAACGAAATTTAGCCGGAGTTTGCATTGGAATTACCTTCATGCGCGGCCCTGCGACCCGCAGCTTGATCGCTGGATCGGTCGATCCGTTAAAGCAAGGTCAGACTTTGACATGACCAATATTGAATTTGTACTTACGTCAGACTCCTTAGGAGAGGCATTGGCAGCCATCGGGATGGTTACCAATGCAGGCGGTGTCCTCTCGCCGATCATCATGGGGAGCATCCTCACCGCAACGATCGGAACAACGCCTCTACTCTTATTTTACGTACAATTGGTGAGGATGCTCAATCCCCGACTCTCCCGGCTGATTACTTACGTGCGTAAAGGTTGTCGTATCGATCAGCTGTGCGTTGCTCCTCCTCGTCAGAGACGTGGATAGATATCAGAAGCCACACGAAGCATAGCCTGTTGGCCATCGCCGACTGCCCAGTGACCGTTAATTATATTATGCTGACTACGGAGGACCCCTCGTACTTTTAGAGCCTTTCGATTTATGACGTTGTATAACTTTGGCGTTCGTGTGAGATTCGCTCGGCTGGGCCGAGATCACGCATCTCGTCGTGTAGAACTAGTTCATGTAGACGTAGTTTCCATAGCATACATCTGTCCTACTTTCAGCATCTGCAGGACAGGGTGCTTGTCATACTACTGTTTAAGATTTTGTGGAGATCACCACATGGGGTGAAGTAACAATGTAATCTCCGGCTGCGGCGGGAAATAAAGTATATCTGTAAGATTGTGATACGTAGTCAGCATGGTACAACCACCCCCATTTAAACGTGTGACAGGTGGAGGACAGACACTCTCAGTAACAGAGACGAAAATAGACCGGGCGGGCACTCGTGCAGACATGATACAGTATGATCTGTACTGAGGACGAGTAAACGGCGCCCACACTCATTTGCCTGCGATGAGGTGTGGGGCAGGTGTTGGAGGGACCGCATCAGTCGAATGGTAATAATAGGAACAAGTATGATCGGAGTGGCGAGCAAGCACTGGAGCTCATTCGCGTGTGGTAGGTGGGGAGGTGTACAGAACCTGCCTTGTGCCAAAATCCAATTGGGGCTAAGTTCCCTGCACTCAGTGATCGCAATTCCCTTTACATGTCCAGGTCCGAATTTGTGTGGGGCATCGTATGGAAGCCTATCCAAGTGTAGTTCATGATGGCGCGTCGCTAGAGCGGGTAGTCTATCGTATCAGAGGAGAGGCGTTATGCAGTGAAAGAAGGTCGGAGTCCACTGGTCGAAGCCTTGCTCTTCCGTATAACATATCCCGAGAGAGTCGAAGAGCAGCTACAGCTGAGTATAGTATCGGCTTTGTCTCGTAGCAGGCGTGCGGTGGCAGGGCCCGAAGCCAAGGAAACTCCGCTTTGCTGTACTATTCGCCCATACAGAAAAAGATTGCAGTCTGTGAGGATTTCTGTCAGCACTTTCACCTCCATTGCGGATGTTATGACGACATACTAGGATCGAAGATTCGAAGGTTAGAATTGCGAGGCGGAGTTCAACTTGAACGACTCCCCGTATGGCCTGTTGGACTCGCTTTGTAACTCAAACCTGAAGGCAGTAGAAATGGAACACGCATGGACAACTCTTTAGCAGCCGGGCGAATCATCTCGTTGACTGACAGCCTTCTCAGCTTGTTCTCAAGCGTCTCGCACGCTTATTAGCGAAGGCGAACATGTGTTTGTCCGCGCATCGCAAGTGTGATGTTTCTATGGAGAAACCCAAAAACCATAGCTTGGCCTTCAGAGAAGTAAGGCCCGCCTCTCAAATCGCTGTACTATATACGCTGATGGAACCAAGCATATAGATTAGGAAAGCATGTAACGGTCTTTGCAATTCCAGGACAGCATTCTCCGTGCTCGCTGTCAAAACTTGTCAGGACTACATTCCAGTAAGCTGGTGAACAACAATCTCTCTTTCTCATGCGGTAAACTACGCTCTTCACCATGTCATCCTCAATCCAACCACCATCCGAAACTACCAATCTCCTTGCAGGCTCTCGACCACCTAGCCAGTCAGGCAGGAATCTAACTTGGGAGCGGTTTGGGTCTTCACCAGAAATACTCCTCATTCCGGTCGCACTCGCGATAAGCTTGGCAGGTGGAATGACATCGACTACCTCCACTGAACTCCTGCGACAAGCTGTCTGCAGGCTCTGGGACACATCGCACAATGATCCGGTCACCCTGAAAACAATTGGCCCAAGCCCACCAGGACACTGCGATGAGCCCGAGATATCACGCTATTTTGCGAACGCTCTAGCAATACTTGGCGTGGTTCACGGCATAATATGTGGGCTCAAGTGTTTTTGCTGCTATGATTACTCATAGACACTCCAGCGATTGCTGTGTTTGGTGTATTTAGCTGTATTTCATCGCGCTACGGCAGAAAACCGGCTCTCTTGGTTGTCTTTATCATAAAGATCATAAGCAATTGCATCATAGCCGGATCACAGTATACGCCAGATTGGTTCTCTGGTTGGATCTTCATTGCGGGAAGGTTATTTGGGGTATTCTCTGCTCCTCTCGGCTATCTCATCGACACATACGTCATTGACAAATGCGACCCAGAAGATAGGTATGTACCTACCCTTTGTCCTCTTCAACAGGCCTAATGCCACCTTCAAGAACTGCGGCTCTGAGCAAGATCGCGGGTTGGTTTGGGCTTGGTCTGGGTCTCGATTTCAGATTTCGCACCGTTTCTTAGATAATTTCCTGCAGGCACATCTATATCGTTTTCTCTTGGAGGAGCTGTCACGACACAAACAAGAAACCCCGCAATCGTGTTCTATATGGCAATCGCAATAGAAGTCGCGATGCTCATATACGTCATTTCGTATTTACCGGAATCTTTCCCGAAGGAAAAAAGAGACGCGCTATTCGGCATGAATACGGCACCCTCTACTGATGGACCCCGTGCAACCAGTTACTTTGCATTCTTTCACATCTTCGGGCCGTTGAAGATACTCGTGCCGATTCGCAAACTAGATGGGACCCGGAGTTGGAGACTCGTCTGGTGTGCTGCACACACGTTTTTATACAAAGTCGCTAAGTCCTACACCTGGTCCGCCTGGTTGGTGCTTGCGATATCAAGACAGCACCTCACCCCTGCAGATGTGAGCAACGTTGAGCTGTCTTAGAGCATCCTAATCTTGTTTTGTGTTAGACGGGTCTTTTCTTCACCGTTACCTCTTTGAGCAGCACAGTCTTTTTGATGGTGATTGCTCCTTCGCTGATTCGCATCTTGCGGCCTTACTACCGCTGGGAAGCCGTTCGCCTCCTTCAGGCAGCGGAGAATACGACCAATCGTGAAGAAATGGAATCGAAGACATCAGACCATTTGTATGTACACCTGGCTGTTGTGTCGTGCATCATTTCCGCACTCTCCTCTTTGGGTGCGGCTTCAGCGACGACAAAACTAGGGTTGATCGTCTGTAAGTCTTCCTTCATGTTTAATTATGTTTGCTCTCCTCAATGGTGTAAACACAGCCGCAATTAGCGCTGGAATCACCATGCACGGTGCTGCGATCCTTGGCCTGATCGCTGGGTCGGTCAATCCGCTAAAGCAAGGTCGGAATTCGATACGACCGACGTGGAGCTTGTACTCATGCCAGACTCTCTAGGAGAGGCAGTGGCGGCCATCGAAATTGTCTCCAATACAGGCAGCATCCTCTCACCGATCATCATGGGTAACATTCTCAGTGCGACAATTGGAACAACACCTCTTCTCATATTTTACGTACAGCTGGTGAGGTTCCCCAACGTTTGAATCAGCACTTCGCTGACCGTGAAGCACGTAATTTTAATCAAGGTCGTTGTGTTGATCAGCTGTGTGCTACTCCTCCTCATCAGGGACGCAGATAGATATCAGAAGTCGACTGAGGCGTAATGCGACAGCAACCATTGATACAGTGTACCATTCATGTTTAGCAGTGCGGTACATGTGTATCATCCACAAAAGGGGGCGATCACGTGATTCGACGGATGGATAACAAACGCTGCGGCGTTCAGAATGTTTTAATTAGTGCTTCGAACTCTCGAGGTGTGATTCTAAAGCTTTCAAGGACACAGGAAAGTCATTGTTCGCTTCAACTTGGATCGCATCCATCGACTTGTTTCCATCATTCACGCTCTGTTTTGGGTCCACCCGAGGTATTGACGAACGCGCAAGTGCATATAATTTTGCGTGGCACTAGACTGATCTAGTCCTACGCAATTGACGAACGGGCTTCCCGGCTCGCACTTCATGAGCTCATCAATTATCCTTATTTCGACGGCTCTGTCGCTTGGCGCGGCGTGGTACTACCTCTCTCCAAGTCGGCGACGAAGACAGAGTACAGTCGACTTTGTGATGACAGCAATAACTGGTCTGCACACCATACTCTTATTATCAGACCTTGCGTTACGCCGGCCACCGAATCTATTCACGCGGTTGGCAGTACCTATAAACGCGCCTGTGGAGCACATAAGAGCTCTCTTGACGAGGGAAGCCGGAAGCGCAGACATTGTCCCTCCAGAAATGCCAAAAGACGTCGAAATACTGCTCACGAGACTCCGTGTGCATGGAAGCAGAGATATATACGTGAGGTACGTGCATCGATCTCTTCCTCAAAAGGCGAAGCTCACGGGAGGTAGGTTCGGGCAACGCGCAATGCAAACATGTTCATATTGTTCTTCCACCACCGACTACACGACTCTCGTTTTGTCAGGCGTTCTCCTCGACTACTTGCGGACCGCTACGTTACTCCTCTTGTTGACCTCCAACATCAACGGTCGACAGAGATGGAGAACTAACGTCCTCGGCGTACTCACGTGTGCATTTCTCGCCGAGGTTTACGCGTTCACCTCTGCCAGTGCAATGCCGCTTGAAAGAGACGCGAATACGGCGTTCATGGTGCGTAGACCCCTCATTGCGGCACGTCCATGACTCTTGACGATGAACCAACGTAGTGGCACGACAATCTCTTCCTGGTCCGCAACTTGCTTTTCTTGGCGCTTCCCGTCTTCATTCAGATGATGCCCGCCATCTACCCTCCCCCACCAGCCTCGACAGTGCTTGCTCCAATACTCGGGCAACTTGAACGTACCCTCCCTCGTGCCCAGCTCCTCAGGTACTTCCGCCAGGCCGTGCTGAGAGACCCGTACACTCGTGAACGGGCTGTCGAGTTCTGGACCAAGGACGCTGCCGATGGCGCAGCTGCGCGGAGCAATCCAAACATACAGACCACTGCGACCAAACTAGGGTTCGGGTTCGCATCACCGGCTGGTTCCGGAGACATGAGTGGACGAGAAAGTGTGTTGAGGGTCAATGCGAGAATGGCGATCCAGTCCTTGAAGCCATTGTTCATGCCCCCGACAAATTGACCGAGACCTTTGAAACGGTTGTGATAGACGTTTCTTCGTCGAACGAGTGGATAGAATAAAGACATCTATAATGAAATCTATGGTTTATCCTCTTTCAAGTCATGGCCTGCATTGGCAGTCCCTAAGCACTGGGCCAGTGCTTGCCCAGCAGATCAAATGAGGAACGCGTCGTAAAAAGGTGTTCCGGTCCAATCAGAATCCTCGCTCAGCCCTCGCGTAGGCTCGCAAAAGTCTCGGGAACGCAACGTAATCGGACGCTCTTGCTGATGCCAGCCTGAAACTTGATCATTGTTAAATCCACGGCCCTCGCTCGCCATAGCAACCCATCCTCAGCGATACGTGTTCGTTCCGGATGATTGTAAGCACTCGGCAAAAATGGCACCAATGAAGTCGAGCGCTCTGAATTCTTGTCATGTGCCTCAACAGCCATGTCTTCCCTGTTGTTTTTGCCGCTGTTTGTTTCCTCCTCCTGAGTGGCAAGTTGGGCGGAGAGCGCCACAAACGGATGGCTTGAAATATGGCTAGTACCACGGGTGATCAACCAAATCTCCGCAACCCGGCCAGAGAACCATTGTCCAAATCAGTCTGTGGGGTCCACGTAAACTCGTCTGCAGCGATAGTGCGGGCAGAGACCAACACACCTTGTTAGAGGGGATTCATTCCCACAGGAACAGCCGTTAGATTGTAAGTATACGCGCTCACTAATTCGCTTTTTCGCTCCCACACGAGCGTCATAACAAACACCATGCGTGGGTTTTGCAGAGAATTTTCAACATGGATCGTGCAATCAACTAAGTTGGCCGTGGCTTGAACCCACGGCAATGATGATGGATTATTAGTCAAGGTACACGCGCGTGAGTAGTGGTCAAACGGTGATGTTTGGCTTACCTAAGCAAGACATCCCGCAATTGCGCTTGCTTGGTGACATCCATCCTGAATGCGGTGATGATCAGGTTTATATTGGTGCAGGTGAGCTCATTTTGGTCTGCTCGGGTATCTTTCTTTCTGAAATGAATACAGAATAGGCAAGGGAAAACTCGGCTGTCGAAGTGGTATGTACCGTATGACGATGAAGAAAAGGTAGGGTTCTCGGTGTTGCTCGAGTCTGACGTTTTCATGATAATATATTTGTCCAGGTGAGGCTTCGTGGTGAAGTACACAGACTAGTCGCACCTCGAGATCAGAAGTATCAATCTAACTTCGTCGAGGTTAGTCGTTGCGAGGGATGGGAATGAAAACTGGCTTCGATGACATGGTCTACAGTTCAAGAACCACAAGATAGTATATCGTCGTTATGCTGGCCTGTTTTTCTGTGTGTGCGTCGATGCCAACGACAATGAACTTGCCTATCTCGAAGCTATCCATCTCTTCGTGGAGATTCTCGGTAAGCCCGGCAATTACTGGCAACATACTACCTCCGACGGCTGACAAGAATTTCGCGTGCTTTCTCTTTAGACTCATTCTTCGATAATGTATGCGAGTTGGATCTCGTCTTCAACTTCTATAAGGTTAGGAACCCCCTCGTGTTACGTTACCTTCTCTCAAATACCATTTCATTAGGTGTATGCCATCTTGGACGAGATATTCTTGGCTGGTGAGATTGAAGAGACCAGCAAAGATGTCGTTTTGCAAAGGCTGGAGGAATTGGAGAAGCTAGAATGAGCCCCAGCTTGCATGCCATGTATGATTCCCACCATTTGCATTTCGCGATCTACCGACGCTCTAATTTCATCGCTTTGCTATTGCAAAAGATGTGCTTCACACGGAACAATAATCTGATGTCATCGCGGCCTGACCTGCTTGTTTCAGGAACTGTATTATCTCACGCAGAGCGCGACGCTTGCTGTTCACACCACTGTGGCGTTTCACGCGTGGTTTCCAGTGAGGGGGCACTCTGTTATTAGAATTGCCAACGTCATTGGAGTGTTACCAATTTCAAATCCGCGTACCATAACAACAGGGTATCAAGAGCAAACCAACGATTTACATCAGCGCTCGAATACGCGGTTGATGGCGGTGCGTTTTGTAGGTGCGTGGTGTTGAAATACAATCGTGCGCCGCTCACTGGACTTCGAGTTGACTAGCTGAGAATGGATCGTGAGTATGTATCACTATAGGTGTGCTGCTACATGATTTGGGTAGAAACTAGTCGACCGCCGATAGATCCGTCATTCGCAGACCTTGGGAAGATGTCGAGTTAAATCTCGGCATGGGGTGAAACGATTGTTTCGTCCCTCGAAACATCGCCGGCCAAACCCACTGAATCGCCCATAAAATTCACATGCATAGCTGGCAGGAATGAGACGAAGTGCGAGCGGTTCAAGTGTATAGACACCATTAGGATCCGATGTTCCTGGAGGGCTCTAACGTCCTTACGGAAGTGCGTACTGCGTACAAGGTACATCTTCTTTCTGCCCTTTCCTAGGCATGCTAACTCAACCGTGTTGCATTGGGCAACACAGAACCGTACGCCTCTACAGGGGTGTGGCGTTATTAATCAACTATCCAGCCTTCCACATGCACACACAGATGCCACATGATTTTTTGCATGGACATTCCCACTGGCGTAATATAACGATTACAATATCAAATCTTTCCGATTCTGGGCGTCGCTGTTCTGCTCATGTCACGGGACGACCATTCAGGCAGGTTGTAGATGTGTGCCGATGCCAAGAATAGTTTTGGATGGAGCACACAGGATAAACAATGATGTGATTATGCCTGTCCGCATCCGTCGTCGTTCCGTTTCCAATGATGGGCGCTTTTGCCATGACGCTCCAACTTAAAAAGGCAAGGTCAGGTCTTCTATCTGTGACATATCTTACTATTTACCACCACACGGCCTCCGCTATTCCATCGCATTCGTGTTTGCCACTGCTAGGCGGTGGTGGCCTTCAGTAGCCTCCTCGCAAGTTCATTAACAGCCTAAGGATTCTGATTCCTTCATCCGTTCCGCTGCCCATCTCCGTCGTCACATTAAGACATCCCGCATTGTCACGAGCGCGGTTTCTAGCTGGTGAGCAACCGAGTTTCTTTCATTTTAATCAATCAAATGTTCGCTCTTAGGTGATGCGGAACATCGTCATCAGATGGAATTGTCGTTAGAGACGTATCATCTCCTCGTCAAACATGTAGGAAATAGAGCGGACCTTTGCACCCTCTGTAGGGTAAACAAGCGGTTTCAGCGAGAAGCAGAGCAGGCACTGTACAACACCGTTTACACATCGGATACGTGGGACACCTTCGGGATGTGCGGTCTGTTTGCAAGGACTCCGCGCCTTGCGGCGTTAGTGGAAGAACTCACGCTTTTCATCGGAGACGGAGATGACAGCGAGAGCAGGTCACGATCCATCAGTTTTCCGAATGACTTTTGGCCCACCGTGTCCGAGGCGCTCCATCAAACGACAAGACTACGCTTCTTGAACCTCTACCTCGACAATTCTGGCGACGCTGCACAGGCGTGGATACTTGATGGCACCACATTCCAGCTCCGTAGCCTCCACTGTGACCTCCACTGGGATGCTCATCTCCTTTCATTTCTCAACACACAAACCGACATCCAAGACTTGTATATCGTAGATTATTCAATTTCCGACGGCGAAACCTCTACATTTGCATCGTCACCCCTAGACCCCGGTGCTCTCCCAAACTTGTCGACCATAGAATGCACGTTTGTAGAGGCCGCTTGTGCTTTAATTCCCAATCGGCCCATCTCCCGACTCAAGACATGTTTCTCTAAAATGCGATTGCCAGAGAAGAGGCAGGAGTTGTCGTTCTTGTTCTCAACCTTGATGAAGACGGCCTGCCCTTTGCGCTCGCTGGATATCGCGGACGCGACCTACTCCGTCTCGTTCTCCATAGAACTCCTCAACTCCGTCGTTAGGTTACAGAATCAGGTCCATGACCTACGATATCTCGGAACGCTTGTCCTGCCAGTTGATGGCCATGCTGTACGTTGCTCTGTCTCCAGCAGGTTACTATCACTTGACAACCTTTACCAAGCGTCTCAAATTCTATGGGCTTTTGCGGCGACTAAGTGCTCTGCAGTGTTTGGAAGTGGACATTTCGGAGTGGGAACCATCACCTCCCATTCCGACTGGTGTACGGGCGCTGGCAAATGAGCTGCGGCTTTATTGCCCATCACTTCAGCAAGTCATATTTGTCAACGAGTTCGATCGGACGGTCATCGCCGCTTCTCATGCCACGCACACCATAGACTTGGACTCCGACGCCGAAAACATGTGGAGGGAATTTTAATCGGTACTTCTTTCTTCCGGAACTTTCCCCCGAATGCGTGGTGGTGCTGACCTCATTAATGAGCTTTGTCATTCGCATCATTCATCCTCGTTTGCCGCTCTCTTCGTGTTCACTGCATGTAGCCATAATATGTAAAGACCGTTCGGAATGTCCGCTCAACTGCCACATCGACAGGACCTCATGATGCAGCTCAGATATGCCACCCGCGAAGCTGATCGCCATTGCTTGGGGATAACTGATACGTCGGAAATCTCGGTCATGAAATCACATGATTATCTCAATGGGCCAAACCTAAAGCTTGGCGCGCGTACGTATCTGTCCCCATAACCCCTTACCCCTCGTTTCAGTGAACTCGGGCGACAGACTGGTTTGACGATATGCCAGCATCGTCGTCCATGCGTTTGGAGCTCTCTCGTTAGTATGGTGAGCTACGCTGTACAAGTTTAATGTCAAGAACTTGCCGCAACCAATCGGCACGTTCCTAAAATCCTCTCTTTACGAGATAAGGCCCTGATTTAACGGTAAGTTTAGGTTCAAGAGTATCGCGTCTGACTTTGATCACCCATGTTGTCGGGACGACCGTGATCGCGCTCAGTCCTTTTTCGTCGAGCCCGTCTGTGAAGGAGTTCACCGTCGATTTCTCGCATGTGAAGAAGTGTGCTCGTGTGTCGAATCACGGAACGCCCACCTCGATGTGCAAAGGAACGCGTTCGTAATCGAGAGGCATGCACCTTCTGCGATGAAGATTCGCTCGACCCTGACTGATGCACCGGGGAACGAGCGTCGATGTCCTCTTTTCGAGCGACTTCACATGAGGGACCTGTGGCAGGATCACATTATGTGATGGTGATGTGCCCCTTGCACCTTTAAGAAGGGGATGGTGCTGTAGTGTAGGGTGACGCTTGCACGTCACGTTGCGCTTGTGTTGGATGAGGAATCATGGAATTCTGCGGACGATGATATGGCTTTGTTGCGTGTGAAGAAAATGTCGTTCGGAAGGGACCGCGGTCGACTGAATCAGCGATCGAGCTGTGGTCAGGTAACATGCACAGGTTCGCGCTAAAGTTTATTCACTTGAGCTTGGGACAAGGTACTGGGGATGGCTAATACGGGAGTCTCGACCATATCTAGGGCACAGAAATATTTTCCACGTCTTGTTGCCGGTGCAGTAGACTAGGTGTGCCAGGCTGGTTTACAAGAAAGTTTGGTCTCGGGTCTATTACCTAGACGATTAGTATCGTATTGCGTAGATTTCTGAGTCGTGATAGAGAGCACTAAATGGTACGCCCACGGGCATCGAGTTGTACACAAAGGTCCGACACAAAGACGAGATCTCACAACTGGAGTCGGGTTATCTTATCTTATCGTTTGTCTCGTGGGAATCTTACGGCTAAAGCGATAATCCGCATTTGTCACCAGTCTGAGATCCAGCGGGCCGTTGGAGTGCCGTGCCGATCTTGCAGTTCACTGCACACTCCATCGAAAGTACCGCTCTCGATGCTCGCCCACGTCGTGCGTCACCAAGTCACAGTTATGATGTCATTGGCATCATCCAACTACTACACTTTCCTAATGCGTACGAGGCTCTTGGGGGGTATATAAGGACGGCGGCGGATTCTGCCTCTCCCAGTCGCATCTCTTCTTCCCTCTTCCATCACGCCAGTCAGCGTATCATCTATACCGATCATCGAACATGACCAACCAAACCAACCAAGATCCTAGGTAGGCGGGCGAGACGACTTGAAGACGACTGGACTGACCGTCGTCGTAGCAAACTGTCTGGTCGGCTCCACTCCGTCAAGGGATCCGCCGTCGAGACCGTATGCTCCCCTCTTGTCGTACTGGACGTGTCGTGACGTTTGTCTAGGCCGGAGATGTGACGGGGAACCAGTCCTGGTCGCAGGCAGGCAAAGAGGAGCACGCCAGCGGCGAAGCAGAATACAAAGTTGCCCAGGCCAAGGGTTATACGGAGGGAATTACCGATAGGGTGGGCGGCTACAAGGACACAGTCGTTGGCGCCGTCTCCGGTGATAAGTCTCAGGAAGCCGCCGGTGGGTATCGTGGTCCATTGCGCCGCTCGTAAATACTGATGGTTTTACAGGGAACGCGAGGAAAGAGAAAGGCGTGGCTCAACAGGAAATGAACAAGCCTACCTAGGATTGAATGTCGTAGCTGTATTATTTTTTTCTAGAGCATTGTACGATGTGGTCGGCGTAAATCTGAATATGATTTTCGCAAGTAGGTACAAGGTAAACGTATGGGACAAGTTATGGTAATGTCCGACGCGGGGAGCTACACCCAATTTCGTGGGTTCTTCAAGACTCGTACAATCTGCTCTTCCTCACTTCCTGCCTCAGTTCCAACCTCCGACATATACTCCCACCTCGCCGTTTCTGGTAAGCTCATTAAAATGCTCTCGATCCGCGCGGAAGGTGTCCTCAAACCAAACTTGGTGCCCCTGTCGTACACCAAGTTGAACTCCACGTATCTCCCCCTGCGCAGAAGCTGCCATCGACGATGGTGATCGGTGGGAATTTCGCGATTTTTCTGTAAGAGGGGTATGTAGGAAGGAACGAAGGCGTTTCCAAGACGCGAGATAAACTGGAAAATCTCTTCTGGTTCTCTTGGCCTCTTAACGTCCTCCGATATACGTGCGTGTTTCTCGTTGGAGAGGTCGTCAAAGAACAATCCTCCGATTCCGCGACTCTCCTGACGGTGAGGGATATAAAAGTATTCGTCGCACCACTCCTTGAATGCTTTGTGCAGTTCGTCGTTCTGACAGGCATCCTTCAAAGTCTTGTGAAAGTGTCTTGCATCCTCCTCATCAAGGTAGGATGGCGTGAGATCTGATCCACCGCCGAACCACCAAGCAACGATTTTCCCTGTCTGCTCCCCATCCGCTGCTTTTTCGGAGATCTCGAAGTAGCGATAGTTGGCGTGCACAGTCGGGTCGAACGGATTACGGGGATGGATAACGAGACTGATCCCTGCGGCGAAGTATGGAAGACTGGTGTTTTCGTCGTAAGGAAGGGAAGAGTGATCGGCCCGCATCTCTTTGATCGCAGCTGGGGGGAGTATGCCGTGCACGACGGACACGTTCACTCCGGCCTTCTCCAGCTTAGTTTTCAGCGTCGAGGTGGTCTGACCAGCCTCTGGTTTACACGCAAAGACACAAGACAGGCCTCTACCGCCTGATGCCCTGGTCCACGCGTCATGCTTGAACTTCGGCGCATCGGGATCGAGCCGCTCGAGCGCGGTGACGATGTCGTTCTGAAGAATGTCTATAAAATTTTCTACCTTCTTGCGCATTGACGCCGCCATGGTTGTGGATGGCTGTGATTTTCCGGAGATCGATGATGGATAAGTTTAGCTTATTCGTGTTGTCACGGTGCTCGATAAAGTCACGTGTCCCTGGTAGCGAGAAAGATCTAGTGGTTCAACCTCTTTGTCGTCTCGCGCAACACTCAGAGCCCCACAAAACATCCAAGTTTCTTTTGTGCGCTGTACCATCATGGATGCCCGTCTTCGTAGAGTGAACAAGGAAATTACAGGTTGGCGGTTGTGCAACGCGTCAGTGTGGCATCGCTGACCCGCCTCGCCCAGACTGCAAGAATGATAAATCCTCCAATATTAGTATAGATCTCGTCGACAACTCGCCTTTTCACCTAAAGGGATCGTTTCCGGGGCCAAAGGAAACGCCGTATGAGGGTGGTACATTCGAGGTGGTGAGTCGACCTCCTTTTTAGGTCGCCAACTTATCGCGGACGATCCATACGGTACAGGATATTGTGATCCCCGAATCGTATCCGTTCCAGCCAGTCAAGATGAAGTTCATCACAAAGGTGTACCATCCCAACGTGTCATCGGCTTCTGGCGCCATTTGTCTTGACATCCTCAAGGACGCCTGGTCCCCTGTCCTAACCCTCAAATCTACGTTGATATCGCTCCAATCTCTGTTATGTTCCCCCGAGCCGAACGACCCGCAGGACGCCGAGGTCGCCAAACACTACACGACGAGCAAGGCTAGCTTCGAGGAGACGGCGAGATATTGGACCCAAGTCTATGCCGGAGGGTCTGCTCCCCGAGGCAAACCTGCTGTAAAGGAGCCGCAAAGAGACGAGGTGGCGATTGCTGGCCTCGAAAAAGCCCACGTAGACCAGTTTGAAGGGATCGGGTTCGAGCGATCGAAAGTCGTGGGTGTCTGACTGACGTTGCGAGCTTGCATTGCCCTGTTACTCATTCCCCCCCTCCCCACGGACAGATCGATGTGCTCCGGAGATTGAATTACCGCGGAGCGAACGTAGCAAATATATCGGAAGATAAAGTCGTGGAAGAACTGTTGAAATGACACAGCTGTCAGCATACCGTCCGCATGTGAATCCGCTATCAATGTCTGTATCCCTGCGTCGTCGACGTCCCTGTATCTACCTTCCTCAGCACTCTTTCAGCCTTATTCGTCTGGATCCTGCTTATCGCCCATGTTCGTGTGGAATCCTGGCTACTTGACAGTTGATGCCCGTACTTTCCTCGCGTTGAGGAACGAGATCCTACCACAGGTGTTTTTCCTTGTGTGAGTTGACTGGAGGAAACCATTCAGCGGAACGGAGAAGGATGCACTGAGAGACTTGCCCTCCGCTGTGCGATACCCTGGGCTTCGTGACGATTTTCACTCTCTGAACAGTGGGCCCGTGAGGGGTCCCCCCACGACGACGTTCGAGCTCTGCCAGAGGTCGACCGGCGAAGCTTTGAAGCCTGATCCTAAAAACGCAATTTCAATATCAGGGTCCACATTTTCGCCAAGGCGCGAGGCAGAACGTGCAATCCATCTCCGAATGGTCAAGGGTCCGAATGCGAAATTCGCGTTGATGGCATTTCTATTGACGGCAACCTATTTCTAGATCTCGCGGGGAACTGGGCGAGGGGTTGTCTCGCCGTGCGAGGGTGATGGAGCACGTCAAGACCCAAGGTGCCCCCCCCGCAACGCACCTCCACGTCGGCCATTCGTCGACGAGGGAGGGTGAAAAAACCTTGGTGTATAACGACCCGGGTCAATAAAAAAAAAGATATCACGAAAAGGAATGAAGCGAAAGAGACGATGGAGGGGGAAAAGTCGTGATTTGACCGTCTGCTGCCAACGTCATCATATCCAGAATGTGGGGAAGAGCGGTGCGAGCCACAACTCAAATTATCAAAAAGCTTAACTGGTTTTGGGGTGACATCAGCCCCAGCCCGCCCCCGCCGTTGATAGTACAGAGAATCCAGCTGGTGAGTCTGCGTGGACCGAGACGTGCGGAACGAGCACGAGCGTGCGTGATGAGAGAGATCCGGCGGCGCCGAGCGAGTCGAACGTCGAAAATAGGATCCTTGCGTGAAATCGACCAACGAAAGCGAGTGGGACACTCCCCCTCCTACTACATTGGCTATGAACCAAGTCAGTGCATGACAAATTCGACAGAACTTGCAATTGCATCTGATTTGGAATCATAGCAAGTAGAGGGTTGGGAGTGACACCAAGGGCCACTCAATGGGTGATTCCAGCAACAGATCCATGGGGGGAAAGAGGGAAAAAAGTGTAAGAGGAGGAAGGGGTTGGCACTGCGAGAAAATCGAGTTGGAGGGTTGCCAGCCTTCAGCCAGCCGCAATGACGGCTCCTTTTATACGTCTGCCACCACGTCGAATTATTTTTTCACGGTGCGATCCTCGCCCTTTGAAGTCATGTCTCCCATCGAACCGCGCCGGCTCTTTTCTGCCACATAATCTGCACAGCGTCCCAGGAAAGTCACCCTGCATCATCAGCTGATAATTAACATTGATCGGGCGCCCTGCAGGCGAGTCAGAAAAGGAAAAGCCGAAGTGGTCGTCCTATGAACGGCACGTCAACGTTGAGTTTATAATATTGAATACAGACAGTCATCAAAGTCCGCCACTCACACCACAGTCCGTGTGGAGAGCACAGCCGATAGCCTCGTTGGCACCGACGTCGCAGCCCGTCCGTAAGCGTTTACACAAAGGACATGAATTTCAGGGACTGAGCGACTCGTTTACACTAGTACCAGTTTGACCAGGATGACAGCATCCCGGCCGATAGGTGTAATAGTCTTGGTATATGCGCGCTTCGATAGCACGGGGATCAAAGCCTGTGCTTCACATCACCAGAGCGCGCTCGAAATGGCGAGCAGCATGCCCAGCTATAGCGCGTTGGCGTCGAGAGGCGGAAGGCCACCTCACCAGATGAACGATCGGTAGAATTTAACAGCATGCTGACTGCTGGATGGAGTGCCTGACGTTCATTGCGTTTCCAGGCAGCACTGCTGAACACAAGGCGGTGTTGAAGGTCAGATCTACAGATGATCGTGACAAGGCAAAGGGTTCGTTTTTATCACCACCGGGTGAGAGAGGAGCGATGCTCTGTGGGGGGAGACGACGCAGACGCTACACCTGTGCTCCAAGATTAAAGATGGGGCCGCGCAAAAACGGGCGAGAAAAAAGAGTTTGCTTTGCGGCGTCCTTTCACGTCACCATCATTGCGTCAGAAAGAACCTGAGGCAGCCTCCTGGAAACACGATGCATAGAGAGACTGTTTGCCTCAGGTGGAGCAACTTCGATATTCTTGGAGTGATAAACCAACCTTAACTTTATCTGGCGCGCTGAAACGCGAGGAAGATGTCAAGCGGGGATCTATGCAACGTTGTCAGGTATCCAATTTTCCAGAAGGATGTCCGGGGTACAGGGTGGCATCGTACGACAAATCCCCGTGAATAACCTGAGCGCTGGCCATCAGCCAACGATCAGAAATGGGACCGTTTGGATGCGGAGCAGTACACTTACTGTGCCTCCGTTGATGTTCGTTTAGTGCGGGGCACAGCATGCTGTGATGTGGCAGTTGCCCTTCCGCCATCCTACCCACCAGCAGCATCTTCGTGCGTGCATCCCCTACTGTGTCGTTGAAAAACGTGTCGTTAAAGTGGGTAAAAGGCGACAAGACCGCGTTTTACACCCCACTAGTTGCATCTTAGCCCGGCGTCGTGCCAAAAGACTGTTGTATCCATTCTCGGACAGTAAGACACCGCGTAGCGCAGCATGCTCATCCCAATACCTTGACCCTGGAGCTCTGGATGGCAGGCAAACTTCCTGAGCTGTGTAGAAGTTCCGTGATCGCAACTGCATGCTGTACGATCATTAGTCCCGATAGGTGGAATGGTATCGAAAAAAAGAAAAAGAAAAAAAAAAGGGTAAAAACGGCTTATCTTGACAAGGCACCAAGGTACCACCAAAACGGTACCCGCGTTTGAAGCTGTCGGGACGAACGTAATCGGGTGGCTCGTCTCAGAGGCCATGGCCTCACGGGGATCAAGTGACGCAGCTCCTTCTTCAGGTCTATCGTGACCTGCCTAACATGCAACGTTGGAAATATGAAAAAAGAACGGCTGTGTCCCAAAATTAACCACTTACGCTCTGTGGTTTTTGCCGTTGCGGCTCTGGCCATCGCTTCGACAACCGCAGACTCCGCCGAGTAAGCGTCCGACTCATCACCAGTGTGCTTGTAAGTGTAAGAAATCTTTCCTTGATACATGTTGCCTAACTAGGATGGGTCAGGGTCGCAGCTTGTTGCACTTGAACTTCATAATTGTTGTAAGGAAGAGTCAAACTCGTTAGCAACCGTGCTCAGGCTAGTCCCTTGCCGTGACCAAATTGACATCAAGTGAGATTTCCACCATATTTGAACCAGGATGCGTGTGCTCAGTAAAAAAAAGTCTCGGTCCGAATATCCTGTCGCCGCTTGGAGAAACTCTGATTAGTATGGTGGCGGCCTCGTGCCATTCTGTCGAAATTTGTTACGTGGAAATGTTGAATCTGAGTTCAAGAGTCGCCTGTGAGCCCATCCCTTGCAAGTGCTTCATAGAATCATGCTTACATCGTAGTTTTTCACAGATCTCAGTTTTCGTCCCAGTTGATCGTCTTGTTCACATTCCAATTGGCAATGTGTCACTTCCTCGCCTAGATCTCGGTCCACGTTCAAGATGAAAAATCACCTTAATCAGCCTCTCGACCGCCCATCGCCAAATTTGTACGAGGCCACATGACAAAACTGGACCCTGGACCAACGGAATCTCAAAATGGAGTATCGTCTATCAGACGTTCGTCGAAAATTTTTATCTGGGGGTCGCCGTCGTTGATCCGATTCTCCTTTTTGACGGCCCGATGGCACCTGTCCCCAGAGTGTCACAATTGTCAAGAGAGGCCCATCCGTCCAATAAGGGTTTACTGATTGTCTCTGTTAACGTCTCATTTCGCCAACGCAATCGGACGTAATTTTATTTTTCACGCCACATACCTGTCACACATGACAAAGGTGAGGCTTTTCCTCATCAGGGGGTCTGGCATCCAACAATAGTTTATAATATGAAGGACGGCATCCGAGAGCATTCTAGCTGTTCGGTTCACTTGGCGCATTCTCCATATATGTACGTCCGTTATCAATTTCTATTCGTTAGGGTTTTACACTACACCCCGTCTCATGCCATGTCGAACAAACATGTTCACAATGATAATTCTCACTTGTCCCTCACGGAAATGCTATGGATTGGCGACGATAATGTGACGCTTTGTCATTGTCCCGTATCATGCGGCGCTTGGGATCCGACGCGTATTTGGGTCGCTTGCCACCGAAGCTCGCCAATTCCGATGACGGGTCGCTCTCGGCATCCATATCTAAGCCTAGCATGCCGTTTCTGTGGACTTGAACTCTTTCCGACGGATCAATCATTGAAAGCTTATCCACGACCCCCAACGAGTCTTAATCCGTATTTATGGTACCTACTCAGTGGTCAGCCGATTTCCGACACACGTGTCAATACGATTCTCCTTTGCCGTCTTGTACGTTTGCCGAATTCTGTTCCCGTGTGGGCGAGTACCTCTTATCTCATCTCATGGACCCATCAAAGTTTGACTCGTTGGATCAGCCACGCTTTACTCGTAAAGATATCATGCAAATGCGACGGAAATGAGGTTTTTGGTTGGGTGTACAATTCTATGCATAAATAAAATAGTCAATCTATGTATGCCAGTAAATAATAAACGATTCTCGGAAAAAGAAAGTTGGTGAATATACCACAGTTTCCGGAGTATTTTTTCAACCCTAATCGGCGCACGGTCGAGAGAGGCGCCCAGCCAGCCCAAGACGAGTCACACTGCGTCGGCAGCGTCCCCTGATTTCGCATGCTGCTCCAAGTTTCCTTGCATTTCCTCTGGTGACTCAAGCTGTGACATTGATTTTGTGGTCGAAGCCTCTAAAGCATTAGCTTTCTCCAACGCTTCCGCCACGCGTTTGCGGGCTTCGAAACCGCCCTTCCATCCAAACCAGTGGTTTCTTGGGCAATGAGGCCCGCGCAACATGAGCACCGCAAGTTGAAAGGCGTACAGCGTCAACATCATCAAGGAGCAAGCCCGCCAGCCATATCGAACGAACACAAATGTGCCAACCGCAGTCCCTGTGACTTGACCAAAGAAAAGCTATGTTGCCCGTCAGTACGACCCATCGTCGTCCAACGCCGTTGCTTGCGTACTCACAGACAGAATGAGGATGGCGTTGAGGCGAGCCCGCGCAGCGGCAGAGATGCTATCGGGTGATCGTCATTGTCGAGTTCGTTTGCTCATCACTGCCGATCGGAAGCGAGACGCACCTCAACACCACAGTACTCAGCGACACTTGTTGCATTTGACGGCCGACGTCGATCCCGATGCATGCGATGACGACCGCTGCTACGTTGATTCCGCCTGCGGCCGTCTACCCAGATGGGAAAACGAGGAGAACGGACGTCGCCACCAACGCCGCATAC
>JBBPJX010000037.1:0-37751 GCA_038088955.1 Neotropicomus parvogracilis
CATAAGCATTGCTCAGCTGATCGCACGAGCTCCAATCCCTCCCCATCGGATATTCCCAAGCCAATAAATTCGTCAAAATTGCGCTCAACGTCGTGTGCGCGCCGACTCCGTAACGCAGACACCAAAGTACACACGGTAGTTCGGAAATTGTCCGAAGCAACCGGTTAGCACACGCACCAGCGCTCTATATCCCCGACGAGTTGTTCGTCACCAACAGCAATGAACCGCCCACCGCCGTCCGTTCCAGAGACATACGACCACAAGAATGCCTTGCATGACATTGCGGGGGTTCACTGGGCGCTTCACGAATTCCTTCACTCTCGCATGCTCGAATCTGAAGAGTATTGCCATCGCGTAGACCCAAACAAGTGCGTTACTACGACAGGCATTTGACTCCTACGATTGAAAAAACGTCTCATTGGCAGGGAGAGATTGTATCTTGCGACAGGGTACGGGCTCATTCAGTGTGTCAAGGGTCTTATGTCATTCGAGGACAAGGTAAGTCGCACGAGTCCACCTTCTGGCATGTGTTACAGGCGGTTAAACGTATATTGGGATAGGACCTGCTTTCAGCAATAAATCATACGAAACATGGCAACTCCGTCGCCTCCGCTCACCGTAAACCCCAACCATCCCTCGCTGGCCGTCTCGCGGGGTATATCGTTCCCGGGATGAGTAGCTCTGGTACAGAGTGGATCGCACAGATGACACCGGTCGAGAGACATGCCGAGCTTGTGTATGCTGAGAGCTTGTATGAAAAGGTAACCGTGCTTCCTCTTCCAATTACATATACATTAATAGACCACCTGCAGAGCTTGCTTGGTATCGTTTACTCTGGAGATTGGCTGGCATTCGTCAAGGAAGTGTGAGTGTTTCCTGTTTCGAGTGGGAAAATGGCTCAGGGGTTGAAATTGTCTCGTCCTGGTCTGCAGACTGAATATGCGTACCACAATATCAATATATAGACAACTTGGGCGATATCTCGAAGCAGCTGATGCTGCGTATGCCGCCGCCCATGCGAATAATGGTGCATCGGGTGGTGCGATCGAGGACCCATCCATCGACGTACATTTTCGCTCAGGAGTGTATCTCGGTGTTGGTCTGTCTCACCTCATCCTGTCCTTGATGCCCGGACGGCTTATGACGATTGTCGAGTTATTCGGCTATCGAGGTGACCGCAAGGAGGGCTTGAGAATGATGTATCGAGCAGGCGGTTGGGACGCCCGCGGTGAGAGAAGTGTTATCTCTCAAGGTAGGCCATGAATTCGTGTTTCTTGGCGCTATCGTGGCACGGGGCTGATGGATTACTCAGAATCTGAAGGCGTCCGTCGACCTATTTGTGACATGACCTTACTCATATTCCATCTTGTACTGTCGATGTATACATTTGAAGGTATCGATGTCAGCATGGCTCGTAGAATTGTGGAATGGAATTTAGAGAGATTTCCCAACGGTGAAGGCAGCGCCCTTACGCATCATCGAGGCTTGCTGACACGTTCATAGGCGTATTTTTCCTCTTCGGCGCTGGTCGCCTTGCGCTTGTGTGTTCGCAGCCCCAACGGGCTCTCGAATACTATGCTCGTGCAGCGCAAGCGCAAAGTCAATACCGTAACATGCACCACATCAGCTGGTGGGAGAGCGCTATCGCCAATTTAGCATTGTGGAACGTCGACGCCAGCAAAGCTTGGTGGAACCGCTTGGGTGATGAAGCTACGGTAAGATCAATACCAGGGATTGTTTGTCTGGGCTCATGGGAATCTGCCAACAGTGGTCCAAAGCGACCTACGCTTATGGGGAAGCTGCCTGTCTAGCGACAGTTGGTGACCATACGGGGGCTGCGAAATTGATGGGGAATGTATCAGGACTCAGACAACGCATTGCGGGGAAGAGTATACCCGTCGAGGTAGGACATGAGGCCCGTTTCATGCCAAAGTCTGTTCACTCACCTCTCGTATTTCGATGTATTTCGTCAATAGAAATTCGCCGCTCGCAAGGCGCGCAAGTATTTGGCTCAGAAGAACCGGCTGATTCTACCAGCACTCGAACTCGCTTACGTGTTCGCTGCTATCGCCCACGCTCCTCGCCAGGTCGTGCTCGAGCGCATGATCCCTCATGTTCATCAAGCACTCGAGGAACTGGGCGTTTTAGAGATAAACGGCATCAATAGAGAGGTGAACCTAAATGGTGGAAGAAACAAGAGAATGTCCGAAAGGAATAACAGAAAAGCAGGAAGCAAAATAGAAGGGAGGGATGGATATTGGGATGACCTGTGTTTAGCGCGGTTCTTGGAGGGTGTTTGCTGGCGATTTGTAGCCTACCCGGTACGTCCGTTTATTTCGAGACCATATCCGTTTTGCGCTCGTACCGTATCTCGTGAAACTGATGCGCGCTTTCCAGGATCCCGACGCCGAACTGGAGACGGACGAGAAGGTCTCTGTTTCTGCACAAGAAGCTCAACACTGGGCCAAGACTGCGTTCGAGCAGGTGTTTGAGAACGGGCCCAAGATCGAGCTAGACCATTACATCGTATACTATGCCCGTGAGTCGCATTTGCTTTCCTTCTATAACGTTGGATCAACGTTACACTTGTACAGATTTTGAGTACGGACGACTCTTGGCGCGTTCCGATGACAAGACTGGCGCTAGGGTCCAGTTTGACATGGTGCTGAGCGGCAAACCCCTCGAAGTGAATGCCACAGGACGCAAAGGCAAATACAGTCTCGAGGTAAGTTCTCTCGATCGATCGTGAACAGGTTCTTACTCCTGGCATGATAAAACAGAACGCCTTGCATGTGCGGACACACGCCGCCGTGGATGCTCTCGAACAGAATCGACTTTTGTAGAGCGCTGTGCACGTTCAGACTTGAGCTTGATGGTGGATCTATGGATCATAACATATACTGCTGATCTGTTTACCCAGGACAGTCTGTTGTACTCGACCTAATTTACCTAGCTAGATCTAGCAGCTTCCTTGGACTCGCAATCGTTTCTTGCTGTCGTTTTTTCATCCATCATAGATGTCTTTTGCATGTTTTCTCCGAATACACACGCAGTAATACATTGTGTACATTTGCCCAATTTTGTGAAAAACGTTTGATCGTGAACCGCCTTCGCCAGTTCTGTCTTGTTCACATTTACAGTAGCTTGGAACTGTTTTGCGACGTACCTGCTACTTGACAAGCATGGAACGGAACAATTTACGGCACTAGCTCATCGCATGGTTGCCACGAAGAACGGCGATTCGCAGACTGCGTGACGTTTGGCACTTGATGTATAGCGAGGCGCTCTCAGTCAAGTAGTCCAATCACTCCATGTGGGATTGGCAAGATAGAGTTACTATGAGAGACCGAATTTCGAACTAGGATACAGATAAGAAAGCAACATACATGAAGAGAGATGCGACATTACCCACTCGCTCTTTCAGAGTGTCCGTCCATCAATACTGGACGTGATCCTGGACAGACGATGTCATAGCACCGCAGGGATGTATGAGGAAGGGGAGGGTGGGCAGCAGACGTGTCGGACAAGGCCGCTATTGTGGACGGTTCGTTGGGCAAGCCGGGAGAATTTGACAGATTCGAAAGTTCTTGTAATTCATGAAAGAAATGGTTTCGAAGGTAGGGGCATAGCGCAACCGGCCAGAGAGTCTGCAGATTCGACGGCGTAGGGAAAAGTGACCTGTGGCATTGGTTATTGGGCTTTAATGTGTCATCGAATCAAGAAAACTTCACCGAGATGCTCCTGTCCGTTGCACGGATTGGATAACATTGGGGCCTTTGACCGGAAGACTGGTGCTAACTGTGAGTCAAGAACACAGTATACGCACCCATAATCGAAACTTGAGGATGCATTTGGGTTTCAGAGTTTCTGGAAGCTCTTAAGAGCGCCGCTCACACGACCTCTTCAGCCGTGGCAGTGTTCTCCTAGATGTCGTCATTTAACCTAGTCCACATTCTCGTTCACGCCGCACATATACACTCAATTGATGATTGCGAGACTTGAACGGTTAGTTTTGGCCCAGAAACTACTTGGTCAGTTCATATCTAACCGGTCCGCATCGTGGCATCAGGGAACTTGAGGTTGGTTGGCAGGTTGAACGCGTTTGACGCGATCTGTCACGAACCCATTTACGCGTGACAAGCGTAATTGGATGTCACGCACTCCCACTCCCATCTCTTCACAGTCATAGGGATGGACGACCTCAACCCTCGTCCACCAAAACGGCAGCGCACGGACCACATCACGGACGGCGCAGAAGATCCTGTGCCCCCGCCGCCACCGTCAGCGTCGTCGCAACCGAGGTCGACTTTCCGACCCCTACCTCCTCCAGTTCTCCTCCTCGCGCTTCCAGCGCTGTTGGCTCTTCCACCCAGCCACGAACACTATTCGTTGTCTTTGTTTTTATCGCTAAGAGCGATCAGGACGTGTCTTGAACTAAAATCACTCACTCCAGACGTGGAGTGTCGGGCTTGGACCAGTCTAGCTGAGGTAGGGCTCAGAGTCATCGACAGCGGTTTCAGCGCCAGAGATGAGCGTGCTTGGACAAATGGACTAGAAGCTGAAGTAAGTTTTTCATTGGATGAGTTATTGTTGTCCTCATATGCCGTGTTCTGCAAGGTCGAGAAAGCGATCGGAAAGGGGGTACGTCTAGTCTCACTTCCTCCTTTGTACAGAAGTCGAGATGATCCACGTTACAGCTTCTCATAGCGCAAAAGGTGAGATACTAGCGCATATAGTCAGGTTTATCTCGACAGGCTCGTTGACAGGTACTTTTTAGCATCCCTCCCTGCGTACACTCCGCCACCACCTGTCGCTTCTTAACGCCCAGTTCGCGTTCCAAAGCAATAACACGAAATATGCACGCGCATTGCTGCGAAGGCTAATAGCATCGTTCATGTCCTCTGATCCCCCTTCTGTTTTATACATTGCTCATTTAGCACTCATCACGCACCTGACGTCGGCGCCACCTCCTGCGCATGGTGCACAGACCTCTGCAACTCCCTCAGCTCCGGAAATACAAGCTGCACTCTCGGCTATCACGGCTCTGTCCAGCCTCGCAGCCCAAAACAGACATTCAGCCATTGAAGATTTGGCTGCGGTCCTACGTGTTAGGGTATTAGTTGGTGCTGGCCTGTGGGATCTGGTAGTTGATGCGCTCTCGGCCGCAGAAAAGGCCATGCAACTCGTCTTCCGCACGGGGGAGGAGAAACCCGTGAACGGACGGGAAGGCGAAAAGGAAAAACAAGACATTTCGGAACCCCTGATGAGATCGCATTCAATCACAGCCCAGGAGGTGCACAGTAGTGCTTCCTCTCAATCGCAGTCTCAACCGATCAGTGACTATCCCGTTACCTCATCTCCCGCAAAGGAACCATCGCCCATCCCCCGTCCAAAGGCCACGGATTCCCTCACACTCGCGCTCACGGCGCATCTTCTAATTTTGGGCGTTGTTTTTCATACACACGCCGGTCGTGCACGCGCAGCTGATGCTCGTTTGGCCGCCTTACACGCCCTCATGGACGGTGGTGCGCTGGTCGGTGGTGCTAATTCAGACGGGCTGGTGGAAGTACGCCTCGTTTTCTTTGCTCTTATTACCTCAGCCAATTTCACCACCAGATCCCCGTTCCGGGACACGATTCCATCTTTTTACAGACAACTCACCCACACATTTTATTTCTGCTCACGTTTCTTGTCTCTGCTGTTGCGAAACGGGATCCAGTTTCTCGCCGCCCCAAGAAACGAGTGTTTGGTGAGTGCGGTGTGGTACAGTGTAGAGAAGGCCGTGATAAAGACGGTTCTCTCAGAATCAATGGTAAATTTTGGTTTTCTCTATTTATAAGAGACTCGGGTATTTACTCTTCCAGTTCCGCTGTGGACGTCTTATGGCGATGTGACTGCAGTTGAGCAACACGCCCTCAGAATTGAGGCAGACTTGCTGTGCGAACTTGTTACTGTAAGCGAGTTCATTGCCATGAAATATGCTTCTCGCCTCACACCGACATTCTTTAGGTGTCAATCCAAAGAAGTGATTTTGAAGCCGCAGAAAGCGTGAGTTTTTTCTATTCTTATATTTGCGCCATTCAAAGCGTTCTTATTAGCACTTTGCCACGCTAATCGCCCATACCCGTACGCATGACTTCTTCCCTGCTTATGCTGCTCGCATTTCACTTCTTCATGCACACCTCGCGCATGCTCTGGGGGATGCTGAACTCGCGGGGACTTCCTATCGTGTCGCTGCACACCTCGATGGCGCTGACCCCGTCGGGTCGCGTCCAGCAACTGGAGGGGGGTTCATCGCTGCTGCAGCCCGTGCGGGCGAAGCTCTTCTCCGTATCGGACTTGCTGCTGTCCAATCCCTAGCATCTTCCTCCGACATCCCTGAGCAACCTAACGTACAGTTTGACATCCCCACCGTGTCTCTTATCAACGATGCGCTCGCACGATGTTCGTCAGGTGCCTCCGCGCCACTACCGGCTCTCGGAGAACTCATTTCGGCTGCGTTGTCGCGTTCACACATCATCAGATCGAAATCGCTCTTGAAGCATGCACTCGAACTGCTCAGTGCTGCGGCGGATAATCACTTGCGTGCGTTGGTGCTGGCTGTGGTCGGCGCGCAATACGTGTATACCGCCCCGACACATGCGATTGAAGTGTTCGCTGTATGCGAAACGCTTGGCGCAGGCATGGGCGCCAATCCGAAGAAACAAGAAGAGCCAGAAGGTGGTGTACCGCCGTCCGACGAGACGCAAGGCAATGACAGCGTCGGGAACGCACCGTTACGACTATGGGTTGGCGAACGTTTCCTCGGTATGTATTCTCGCCGACAGCCTGAGCGTAACGTAGCCGAGCGAGGACTCTTTCACAGAACTATTCAAGCGCTCAGGCAAAGAGAACCGGGTTCGTAAGCAGGAGGCATTTAATGCGGTGTACCAGGCAGCCGTGGACGACTTTGCAACGCATCGCGCACGACTTTGGTGAATCTATAATAAGACGAGGTTAGATGAAGGGCCGCTCGCAATTTTACTCGTTGCTATGCAAGTGGCTATAATACTTTGCATTCAATGGACTCTATAGTATAATGAAGCATTTGTACAAGTAATGAAGGCGTTGAACGTTGATGTATGAGGTTTCGCAGTATTACGGAGGACACCCACTCAATTCCGTGGAATGTCAAGGCTGATATAGATATGCAACAACGGGCCCTCACCCGACTTCTATCCCGTCTACTTTGACCGAGATCCGGATGGGAAATGGTGAGATGCCGGTGGCGTTGGTGATCAGCGGGACGGCCGTACGACCCTTCTCCGACGAGGTATGTGTGAGCATGACGTGGAGGGCCTTGGTGAGGGTGGCGGCAAGGCTGGCACTGAATTCGTGTCGATCTGTATGCCGAAGGAGTGCACCGTGCGTCCCATGGTAAAAGTCAGCGTCCGAGTCCAGACAAATTGCAATCAGTGCCAACGATTCGAAACAAACACGAGGATGTATACCTCGATCTGATTTCGGTTGTCTAAGTTCTGCGTTGACGATCCTAGTGGACAGAGCGCCGTTGGCGTCAAGACCGAACGAGGAACAGAGGGGAGCGACTGACCATTGTTCCCATGGCACGTCCTCTTCCCCGACGTAGACCTGGAACCACGACTTTTTAGGTTTCTTCTCCGAAAAGGTGACTAGGATCTATCGGAGAGGTGGAAATCAAACGGCCGGTCGGCATGGAAGCCGAGGGGGGGAGACGGTACCTGTCCGCGTTTAGTAGACCCGCTCTCGATGCCTTTCCAGAACACGTCTACTTTCTCGTTGACGAGTTGTTCCATTTCTGGATCCGCGACACCGGGCTGCGTCGTCGCCGCATGTACGCGCACGCGAGCGAATTCCGGACCGAGAAGCAAAACTCAAAGTCAGTCATCGGAACAGAAGAATGAAGAGGGGGAGGGTAGTGGGGATGGCGGATGAGGTGCTGACCATCGTCACGTCCAAAAGGTCGAACGTCTGAGGCTTGACCGTTCCAAAGAGGCGATGGAAGAGGACGGCGTGAAGGATCGCACGGAGAACTTCTTTCGCTGTCTGTCGTTCGAGGATCTGAGCGCAGGAGATGATGGATCAGTCTGGGGTGCGTGTTTGTTTGCAAGGACGTACTACGTCGATGGACACGGTCGGAAAGGTAGCGTTCATCGCGATGGATCCGTCGAAAGAGGAGTGTGGCTTGATTAGACTGGGTGGTCGAGTGGGTAGAAGCGGCCCGCTGAGCTGGCGGTAGGCACTATACCCGTCCGAGTCTGACGTGGTCGTCCTCACGTCCTGGGTGCTCTCAGACATTCTATCTCAGACTCGCTCGCTTAGTCTACGAGGGACTGAACCACGGCGTCAATTCACTGGAACGTCTCCACAGCAAACTCGCCCGCAGCTTGTCTCGACGACGGCAAGAACAATTGGACCATGTGTTGTTCATATTGCCTGTTTTGTCGATGTCACGCTGACTAATGAGGCCATTTTTGAGGGCAAGTCCCACAACCACAAGTCATCAGGTCTCTGCCACAGATCCTGTCTCTTCGACGGACGCGTCATCCATGTTGAAGTATACCCTGCGGTCTCTCTGGAGTGCTGCGGGAAGAAAATACCCGATCATCACTGAAGCATTGTGAGTACGTTTTCGGGTTCATTCACCAATTTTCAGTTTCATCCGTTCCTGCACGAAGAGAATACTCCGTCCGCCCATGTATATCAAAAAATGTCGAGAATGATCTGGACGTCATGCTGCAGTCGTTCCTGACCGACTGCGACAAACCCAAGACGATGGAGGAAACGTAAACTATTTTCGACAACCGTCTCAAAATCATCCAGCTCGTTTGCGACGAGGAAAGGCACAAATGTGTTGATTTCGCCATGGCGAAAGAGAGACTAGAGGTCCAGTATGGATCGGTACATTCGCCTTGGCTCGCTGTGTTCTGACCGACTTTCATAGTTCCACTATCGGGATCGAGGTAGCTTTATGCCTGTCTTCGTGGAGGTAGTGAATGTCGCGTTTCGCTATGTTGAACGATTTTAGTCTGGCGCTAGGATGAGTAATGAACGTATCGATGCCATCCAACTAAATTTGACAACTTGGTGGTGTCGTATACGCGAGATCCCGATAAACTGCTTGTTTGAGCGGTTTACTGTATCCCTTTCACTGCCTTTGGGACTGTCACAGGTAGTCGCTCATGCACTCCCGATGGTCTTTCAGTCACTCAGTTACCTGGTACCTTACACGACTCAACGATGTCTTTATTATCGCTGTTATAACTGAAATTGAGTAAAGAATTGGATTTCGCTCCGTGAATTTTTTTTTTTACTTTTTGATTGCTCTCGTGAAGCTCCCAACAGCGCTTAAACATGTAACTTTTCTGACAAGATGGTCAATCGGTTACACAAAACAAGGCTCTTCACTGCTCCTATAGTATCGCCGTATGTGGATACAAACTCATCCGGCTTCCAGCCCACCCTTTCGAGACAGTGATTGTTCAGTTGTGCAGATTCGCAGATACCCTTTTCTTCGCCAATGAACCTCATGCGCGCTGCGCCGCGTATCCAGTGCTCACATACTTACGCGCATATGCGGTGACGGCGTCGGTTCCGACATGCGAGTGGTCACTCGGAAGACAACACTGCGTTGTGTAGGAAATTTGACGACGAGGAACGCGAACTGTTACAGTGAGACAAGACGTGTCTCACCGTGACATTCGACGTTCCCCGCTTCCAGGTGGATTTCCTGCAATATGGCGTAATGCCACCTTCCAAGCAGCTATGTAGCGCTAACACGTCGGGACCGTCGAAACATGTCAGTGTGTCTTGTCGTCTTGTCGTCCCTTCCCGGCAAGCCTGCTCGGGCCTGCAGACGTGCCCTGGATATACATTTCGCCGAGGACCACGCACCATGTCAACAAGGCTGTAATTTGCAGTTGTCGTACCCCCACCCATGGGATGTGTGACATTGCCTGCAGGGAATGTCGCGAGGAGCGCAGTCGCTGTTGGCGCGATTTAGATATACTGACGATCTGCATGGAACGACCTACCAATCCCTACCTCTTTGCAGATACTACCGTACAAACGGCATGGTTGCAGACAAAAGTGTTCGCAGAAATTTGACCAAGGCCCGTCTAGCTGAGTGTTTGTTCCTGCGGCAGTTCCCACCCCGACCCTGACCCCGATGACATGAAATGTACAGATTATTAATCGGATCACCGTTATCAAAGTTTGATCATCCCACGATGAAACGGTAGAAGCGCTCCATATTCAAGGCATCATGTCCCTTGCACACGGTCATTTGATGCTCCTTCATAATGAGACCCGACTTCAAGGTTGACTTTCATATCGACTACCTTACCCGTTGCTCCTCCGAGCCAGGCCTCACTTTTCTCCACCGCGTTCGGTCTCCGTGGTAGCCCGAGCGACTACCACGATGTTCGATGTGACCTCTGCGGATTCGGCTAGCGCGGCGAGCAGCGAGACTAGTGCGAGCTTCCTCAACGATCGCATCAATTTGATAGCGGCCACGACGCTCCTCGGGGTTACCTATGGCATCATGACCACTCTCTACTGCATGACCACCCATGCCCTCTTGAAGAAGCTGTTCCAGCGCAAGTCGGGAACAAATTCAAACTCGCTCTCGAGGTACCGGACAGAATCGCGCAAGACGCTTTTTTACCTCGCCTACACGTTCGTCTTGTTCGGTCTAGCGACAGTGTATACCGCCGGCAATTCCCAGAACGCGATCGTGGCGTACGTCGACAATCGGTTGTATCCTGGAGGACCCTATCAGTACTTTATCATGTACATGGCCGGACAGAGGGCCATGGTCATGACAGACATCTCTGCTCTGATCATACTTTGGATGACGGATGCCCTTATCGTTGGTGTTGATTTTCTCTACGCGTTGGAACGCACTGACGTCATGGCGTGCAGCTTCGTAGGTTCATCTTGTTTTACTATAAGATCCCGTACGCGAGATGGATCATTCCTTTGCCGTGCGCAATGTACGTCGGGGTCATGGGTGAGTGAACGGCACCTAGAATTCGCATCACATTAACGTGGATTCGCTCTAGTATTAAGCACCCTCGTCTTGCAGGGGGAGGCCAATCTGGGAAGGATATTCTACCTCTCGGAGAACTTTTTGTTCGCTTATTATGCGCTTTCGTTCTCTCTGAACGTCCTCACAACGGTATTGATTGCCGTGCGATTGTATTGGCATAACGTTCAGTTGCGACACGTGTTTGGTGAGCGCCACCACCCGAGCATCTGGACCATATCGGCTCACGTGGTGTCATTACCTGCCCCTTTTCTCTTTGCGTTACGCATCTGTTCATGCCCTGTTCGGCTGCATGCGTTGGCTGGTCTTGCCTGGTGTTAGGCTCACAGATAGACTCCCCCTACCTGAGCATCGCGACGATGCTGATCGAATCCGCGGCGCTCTACGGAGGATGGTCGCTCGTGTTTTTGGTCCTTTGTATCCAGCAGAGTCCAGGGCAGACGATCATCCTGGCGACGATGGTCCAAATTCAGGTAAGTTCATCCGCCCGAGCGGAGGATCTCGTCGATCCGGGAGCGCACGTCCGATTTGACGATCTCTTGACCGGCAGGTCATCGCACCGCTGTTGATCATCCTCTGGGTCGCTCGCGGCAAGGCTTGGAAGTGCGGCGAAAGCTATGACGAACACGTGGACGAGGACCGTCCGAACGGCGGTGTTATGATGCTCAGTTTCAGTTCTCGGCCTGGCCGTGATGTAGACGAGCTTGAGGCAGACGATAGTCGAAACGCGTCGTGGAGCACGGTCGTCGGGAGTACTGGGCATCGAGACCGGGACGCAGTCGAGCCTGGGCTGTGCGACTCTAAACCATCGATCGTCACAGATGATCTGAAAGCATGACGGGTGGGATCTATAAGAGACGAGCGTACAGGAAGAGGAAAGGAAGAGGTCACGGCACGACTCGTCGCCGCAGAACACGCTCTTTGACAAGACATACACCACACGTGTGTATCGTGGGCTGGAGGTAATCCACTCGTTCTCTTGCATTTTCAATATGTCGTCTGGTATATATACCCGCCAAGAATCCGTTGCCGATGTACGAGCAATGTAGTCCTTACTTTCAGCCGCTAGGTGGCGGCACGGTTCGCAAAAGAGTCGCCCAGGCACGTAGGTATCTTCGTTGAATTACTATATCGATTAAACCTACGCCAGGTGCTCGAAATAAAACAAAAAGACGATATAAATGGGGTTGGCGAATTAGGTAAAATCCCATGCCTTTCAATTCAAGGTTTGAGTCCGCTCCAAGCCCAATTTGAGTGAATCTAATATCTCCAAGTTCGCCTGCCGCTTCCTTTCGACAGACCCCCCAAGGGCATCCTCCCACCATCTTTCGCCTTCGGGTATGTCGCGCCACCCACCCCGGATGAAGGCACGGAAATTGTCCATGCTTCCGTGCGGGGGCACCCGAAGAGACTGGGACTCGATCCAATTCGGAGGGGGGTTTGCGCGCGAGTACTCGCGCGCATCCTCTGCATCCGTGGTCACGCTATCGACACCCTCGCCGTCCCCGTATGATTTCGTGAACCCTTCCGAAGCGAGGACGATCGCAGGCGGGATTGTGATCCGACCTAGCTTGAAACAGATTTGGGACACGGCGACACAATGCAAGATCGCCCCGTCTGGTTCGAAAATGGGGGCTCGGCGCGTATTCCCAGATCCATTGTTATCTTGAACAATCGCAGCGACGGCATTCTCTACGTCGGCCGACCCATTTTGGGCGGGCGCGCCGATGGGGGTGGGTATGGCGCTGGATTGCGGCGAGCAACGGGTGGTTCCATGTCGACCGCGAGGGCGCGTGACAAAGCGCGCCACAACATACATCTATAGAACAAATGAGATATCAGCGCATCAAATACCAAATGTCGGAGATTAGGAGCAGGCCTTACCCATTTATGGTCCCACGCTCCAATTGTGAGCCGAACTTCGTACCTCACTAATGGTGGGATTTCGCGAAGAAAGTGATAGTGAGTTGCTGGGAAGGGGAAGTGAGGTAGGACTCGTTAATTGGGCCAGTTTCAAAGCGGGAGGTGCTTACCACCGAGGGCCATCTGTCCTCCGCTACGACCCCAGGCGGGGAACCAACTGATGAGCGCCGTTACACGCAGCGAATCCAGCGCCTACTTGAAAGTTTGGTGAATTCGCGCTGGAAACACGAAGGAAAGACACGCCTTTGCGTAGCTCGAGTTGCTGAGATGCAACCCGAACACGTCGATGTCGTCAATACCTGAAGAAAGTATGAGTTTGCATGGAAATGGACTTTTACTGGTTCGCAAGACGTACTTGCCCACCGCCTGTACACCGTAACGACTTCAAATGGATTGGCACCCACAGGCGAGAGATTTTCGCCCCATGCGAGAAGCGCATGTGCCCGTGCCTTCTTGGAGGAGAATACAAGCTTGAGACGGAGTGCCAAATGCTCTAGCCTAAGCGCGAATATGGGCCAGAACACCCGAACTGTAATGAAAATCATGTTAAGTCTATTACCCACCATGTATCGCGACTGGCTCCCGAGAAAAACGAGGGAAAAGGGAACTGCGGCGAGACTCACTGTGCCACACGAACGGTAGAGACCCAAGGTTGGCGAGAAGCACGATGTATGCCGTATACTTGAGGATGGAAAGCCACTTGGCGCGCGGTGAGCGGTCTAGGAGGACTTTGAGGCGTCCATATAATTCCTTGAGGACCACCTGGCGTGCGGGTATAGTGGGTATCCTTGCAAGCAGAGCGACGGCATCCTTGGGTGTGTACGGCGGCATTGTTGGATGCGGTCTTGCAAGTGGTTGCCTTGAGCGAAGGATGTTGTTCGCTCGCCCGAGTTCTTGTACCGAACTTCGTCATCAGCGTCAGAACTTTTTCGGGTAATATGAAACATTCCGACCGTCTCTCGCGGATGGTTAGATTGTGAAACATCAACGGATCACTGCAAGCACATATGAGTGTTCCTCCAGAAGGATCCAACAATCTTTTCCTGGCAGCGCTGCCCTGTACTGTCTGTTCACTCAACGACTCGCTGCTGACACTTGAAGAACCTCGTGGCCTCAAGTCTTTGGCATAAGACTCTTAACATGTCTCACCCGTCAAGCCAGGTGGGTTGACATGCTCCCCATTACTTGCCCATTTTGAGGGTGAATACAAGGCCTCGCAATCGTTCTTGTCAGTCATTAGAACGGTTTGTGGTCCCCGACTCTGTTATGCCATGATTTTGGTCTGTGTAGTCTTTTTCTTCAACTCGAACATCGAAGCTCACGAGGGCAAATACCGCATACGACTATTCCTTGCCAGTGGCATGGGCTGTTTGGCACCACTCAGGTATGTACAACGACTCGTACCGCCTCGTCTTCATTGAATTTGATCATCACGCTAGAAATGCAGCTCTTCCATTTTGCGCTTCTGCTGTTCTTCAGGCGGAAAAGACTTCGTAAGCTGCCAATTCTCCTGTGGTTTGGGTCTCTTTTTTTCCCTAGATGACGCTACATTTTCCTTGATCCTCCCTGTTCGTATTCACCGATAAAAACGTATCAAAGCATCCGACATGACCGGGTAGAAATACACAACACCTAATCTCTGTCAAACTGTTCAAGTCTGCCTCTTAGTAAATCAAATCCTAGTTACGACAATGCGAGACAGCAGCTAATAGTCTTGCAAGCTCTAAATCTGTGGCGCTTTCACCTCGAGGATTTGATTGATACATGAGGTCGACAGTCTTCAAACCGTACAAAGCCAAAATTGTGGGTCCGTCCCTCGACATGATTACAAACCAAAAGATATCACAAATATCAAGAAGCCAGTCTTCGTCAACGATCCTGACCTCACATCGCTTTTGGCGATTGCGTTCCTTGCTCGAAGTGCAGTCCCGCCAGCATGACCGTATCTTCCACAGTATTCTCCGTAGCACACGACACCTTGCTCGCAAACGTTGCCTGGCCCACGTCCACAAACCGTGCCGGTCCAGTATTCCCATTCTTGACTGCCGTCTGCACGGTGTACATACCCCACGGTTCGCCCTTCTCCCGACCAGAAAACACGTTAAACTGTGCCCGACCATCGACGTGAGCTTCCGAGAAAAATACTGCCCAATCCGTCGCGTTCAGTGTCCCAACCACTGTGGGGAGAGAACGTGTGTCAGGTATGGCAAACCACCATACGACGCGCCACTTACCCAGAATCAGGTCTTCTCTTCGAATAGCATGGCGGGGTGTACACGCTCCCAGGATGTGGTCCACATGCTGTTTGAACCAGGCCATGGGTGCCTCCAACCGATCCATGTACCTGTGGTGTGTTCTTTCCACGCACAAATGCGCCGCGTGTTTGCCTTGAACGAGCGGAAACGTATACTGTCGTATGATTCGTTCTCTATCAATTTACTTGGTCAACGCGGGCATGCTTCCCAAAAACGCAAACACCTACTGATGGGACCGATCGCTCCGCGACTTGAACGCCAGAAACCCGGAAATGGCATCGAAACTACGCTGTGCCACACTCCGTTTCCCTTCCTCCCGCTTCTGTATCTCAAATGTGCCATAGCCGTACAGGGTCGGTAGCTGATGGAGTCGTTCATCGTCACTCTGGAGAGGATCGATCGCATTGAACAACGTGATGAACTTGCCCTCGGGCTTGGATAGGTACCCAACCGCTCCGACCTCCACAGGTGTCGGAGACCACAGAGGAAGCCTCACTGAGACCGAGACATTCTTGTTCAATCCCACGTACACTTTCACAAAGACAAACTCACGCGAGTTGTGGAGCGTGTGATTTGATGCCACAATGAGGCGGTAGTTTTCCTCGTTTCCCGTTTCCACGTCCGACTTGTTCGTCTGGGAGGCCGTCGCCGAGTCGCCGTCTTGGTGTTCAGGAATACGTGGCATCGAGACCGTCACAACCTCTGCGTAGTTGCTTGCGTTGACGCGGAGGACGGAATGACCCTTTCCAAGAGTTGGCACGGGACTGATCAACGACACGTCAATCATATCGTCCAAGCTTTCTTCCTCAACCTCTGTCCTCATACTCTCAGAGGCAGTTTCATACTGTTCGTCCGCAGGCGAAAACTCTGTTGAAGTGGCTGATGTTGGCCTCGCGTTATTCATGGGCGGTGAAGCACGGCAGATTTTGGGGTTGCCGTGGCCATGAATTATCCGGGCTCCTTCTAGTGAGGCAGCAATGTACGAAAACGACGGACGACGTTCAGGTTCACGGACCCAGCACAATTTCACCAGACCCGCGACCGTATTGACAATATCGCCATGTCCATCGGGCACCGGGATCTCTGGACGCTCGTCCTTGTCTACAGTGACATTGTCAGCAGTCATATTCGTCAATAGTTGGTGCACTCGCCTAACACAAGCCTGTGGATAGCTCCGTCATCCAATGTTGCCCATGGGGGGTCACCCATGCCTAGTATCTCGACGCAGCACATTGCAAACGCGTACACATCCGCGGCGTTCGTTGGTCCATTGCCCATTGTTAGCATCTCTGGCGAGCTCCATCTAATGGGATCTGGGGAGAAATGCAACGTGAGCTTCCACGCTGGTAGACCGGGTGGATTACTTACGCGACTGGGGTTGCCCGCATGATTGGTGTGCCTCCAACTTGATTTCGCACTGGCCAAAATCAGAAAGAACACATTTCCCGTTCTCGTCGACCAGCACGCTCGCCGCCTATTGAAACGAGAGTCAGCCATTGACGCCCAGTTATCAGTCCACGCACCCTGAGATTCCCATGTGGTACACCACATTCATGCAAATATGCCATTCCCTTGGCAATCTCGAGCATAAGCCTCAACACGTCCACACGCACCGTTGCCATGTCTCCGACCACCATCTCCCCCACATCCTTCGCAAGCTTGAGCGACGTTACGAGGTTGTCGCCACTGCAATGCTTGCTCACAAGGAACCACGGCTTCTCCCCTACCGTGCTACTTGCGCCAAATAACGTCAACACATTCGGGTGATCGAGAGCGTTCCACATCTCGACGTGGCGCACAAATGCCTCTTGCGACACGCTGTGTGCCAGCACATTGACGACGACATCGAGTTTTCGCCAACGACCGAGGTACACGTCCGAAAAGAATCCCTTTCCAATCTTGCGCGTTCGAACGACCTCGTATCTGTCCCGCACACATATCAGATAGGAATCAAGCAGGAATCCCAGTGACATACCTCGTAATAGTCCAACTTGGCAATTCTGTCGTGCCAACACCACAAGATCTTTCTCCAAGTCCCTCATTGTCCCCATCACCACTAGGTTGCTTCGCAGCGGAGCTCGTCAGTCTCATCATCGCCTCGATCCCGGTTTGCATGAATTTCCTGTCTAGCTCGCTGTTCGCGATATCTCCATCATGTTTCTCGCACTCCGATACGACGCGTTGATTCCCATCTATTCCCTTGGTCCCTGTTCGCAACATTCGCCGAAGCGTCTCGGCAGCCTCGGGAATCTCTCCTCGCGCAACTTGCAGACAGCGAACCATCTCCACGTCATTGTGCGCACCCAGTGCACCCGCCAACGTCCCTCGAAGAGCGGCCTCGTCCGCAGCGGCGTCCACAGAGTCTTGGACCCGATGCACGTCTTTCAGGGCATCCAACACTTTTCGCGACGCTTCTTCGTGCGTAGCCATCGTCTCTGTCTCCGCAGTGATCGTCCTTGTTATCTCTGTCTCCCTCACGACAAAGGTAGATTTGGTTGGCGTCGGCGTCGGCGGGGCAGACACAGTGGAATCCGTTACATCAGACGGGTTTCCCGACGACAGCGAGGACGGTGTTGGCGTGTTCCGTCCAAATCCAGGCCCATATTCGTTTGGTGACAATTTGTCCATGTCAGAGACTGAACCTGCCATCGCTGGTTCTGGCGGGCCATATGCAGGTGGATTACCCTCGACTACAGGTATTCCCTTCAGCTCACCTTCACGATCCGTTCTGATATCTCACCTGATGATCCCGCCACAACTTCTTGTCGGCGCATCTGCACTTGCCGCTCACAAAGCAGTGCATACTGCCTCTGAAGAATTTGGTGGTCCAGCGACAAAAGTGCCTGCGCTTCCTGTACGAACCGCCTCGATTCCGCCGTCGCCGAGCACACCTGATGATACGTGCGGATTTGGACAGACAGCTTATCAGTGACAGGTCAATCAGTACGCAGATAAACCGTAGAGAATACGAGATTCCTACCCTAAACCTCGAAGCTGCATCGGTGATGGCATCATTGCACGCTTGAAGCTCCCTTGCAATTTCTTCTCTTCTCACGTAGCGCTTCAAAAACGGCCGGTTAAGCTGCGTATCGAGAAAGGTCTGAATCTAAATAGACAGGATTAGTCGACCAAAATGGACAACACAAACTTGCATTTCGACACGCACCTGTGCAAGTGCGCCACACAACCGTGCAACGGGTTCGGCTAGGGCATCTTGGCATCCAGTTTCCAATATATCGCACCGAACCGAGTAAAGGAGTGTCGCACAACGCTCCGCGAGTCGCATGCAAGATAGGCGGTTCGTCTTTAGCAAAGCATTAGGAGGAATTCATGGTCGAAACCAGCGAAGCACCTACATCCATCTTATGACATGCATCCCAAACAGTCAACAATGCTTTGGCCGCTTCTTCAAGGCCAGGAAGAGGAGCGCATGATAGAATGTTGGCAGATATAGAGAGCGTATCCTTTACGACCGGCGCGATTTCGTGACCGACAAAGCTTACTAGCTGGGATTCAGAAACAGATCTCCCAAATAATTCGATTACATACTCGATGCCCTCGCCCTGACGAGCGCTTCACCAACAGGCGACAACATTGCAATAGTTGTGGCCGGCAAAATGGACGTGATTGCTAGTGAAACGTACTGTGACCCTCGTCCGTCAATGGCCGAGAAAACTGAACACGAAAGAAAAGACATGCCTGTTCAGCCCTGTTATATCCCATTCTCTGTGCCTGCTCGTCCGTTGCGTCTCCATGCTTTGATCCAACACGCGCAAAAACGGATCCGTGCTTTACTATATCTTTTTCGTGTGTGTGCACGAGAGACTGCCCCACGTCTGCATCCGAGCATGCCACGGCGTCCCGGTCGTCGGAGAAATCACCTTTCAGCCCATCTGGGCGTAGCTTTTCGCCATTCTTGCTCTGTCGTCTCAACGTGCTCCCAGAATTTCTCCGCCCCCAGAACGTCTTTGAGCGGCGCTCCTCGCGCTCTGCATCCTCAATCCCGATGCCGAGCGAGCTCAAGGACGGACACGTGCTTGTATGCGACTGGGATGAGGACATCAGGAGCAATTGAGACTGTGACTGTGATGGGCCAGACATGCACGAGACGTACGACGCCGACGAGTGCGTCGACGCATTGCTGAATCGACGACCATTCCTACCAACGTGGTCAAGTCGACGTCCAGGCTCCCGACCTTGTACAAGCATCTGTACGGCAGAATTGCATTAATTACAAGAATCATGAGAAGAAAGCATCCACCTACTGTGCCATCCAGCGGAAACCCGCTCGCGTTCTCTTGCAAATGACACGAGTCGCGAAGCGTCAAATTACCTGATGTTTTCTGCATGAGGAAACCTCCCTCGGCAGGTGGCGGGCCGACGTCCACCTCGCCGTACCCAATCTGCAATCTTGATCCTGGAAACCCACATGCCGAGGGTACACGAGGGATAGGAATGCCCTCCATCTCGTAGTCAGGGTTGACATCAAGCGGTGGGTGAACAAAGCCGGAAATGGATGGCTCCACTAACCCAGGACCCATACCAGCGACACCATCAAACGAAGCACGAATCTCTTCGTCCAAAAAGGCCCCAGGGCCGGCCCCGTCACGAACAAATGGCTCCCGAAACGCCAGTGGATTCATATATCCGGGCTGGACAAATTCCGTGCCCATCGCACCGCCGAGGTCGCCATGGCCAGATAAATGGGCAGTACATGTACCTTCAAACTGCCGTGAATTGTCCCAGTCGTCGAGCCAGCCTCTTCGTCCACCCCACCAGCGGACTGGCGCCTCATTCAGAGGCGTCGAATCGCCTTTGACCATGATTTGCATGTCCTGGGCGAACGATTGACCGGCAGGAACAGGACTTGCGCATGCAGACTTGTGAAGAAGCAATTCGGCACCCGGAGAGGCTCGTCTGTTACGCGGATCATTTGGGAGAGATGACGCAGCTTGAGCGGCGTGCTGGCTCTCAAGGGTTTGTTGAATGAGTGATTGAGTACGAGGGAAGCGAGATGAAGGGGACGGTATGATTTGAACTGGAGAACTCTGCGTAATATGGAAATGAGATTGAGATTGGAGGGGTGGTGAACAGAGACAATGGGCTTGGAGTTGAGAGCGGGTCTGTGTTGCGTGGATAAGTCAGGGAAGAATGCATACACAATCGAGCGGGCAACGACGTACGCTATGGGTCGAGGCCGGCGAGCATTGCATCGGATTATCGGAAGGCGAGAGGGGACGTGGATCGTAGGTCATAGGGGGCTGAGACGGACCGGCGAAGGAGGATGGAGAAAGGGGTGAAGAGCTAGGAAACGGTATGCCTTGTGCAAACGGACTGCTACTTGGGCTAGGATAACGCGCATATGCGCGATGTGGTTGGAGAGGTATAGGGCTGATTACGGGGGATCGCTCAGGAGACGTCCCCGAGCGAGGTGAGCGAGAGAAAGAAGATGTGCGAGGCCGAATAAGACTGGGCGATGGCCGCGGAGAGGAAGTCAACCCCGAGTCGAGACGTTCCCTGAGTGGGGAGAGAGTATCTGACATCTCACCGACAGGTGAGTCGCGTGGGGTATTCCCCGTGGGGAGGGGAGGAGAAAACGAATTGGGAGAAGGATTAAGAGGAGACGAAAGGCGGGGGGAAGAGTTCTGATGGGAAGCCACGCTGGTCTGGCGGGGCGAGCGCATGGATGAAGCAGACGTGGACATGTAGTAATATAAGAAGTGGACGAGAAAGAATACCAACCAACCCAGACGGATTTTATACGCTGAGGAATACATGTCAATGACGTCGACTAGCCCGAACCCAAAGTACTACTAGTCCGAACACTCACCAGATTTGAGCGCTAGCACTATCACCAATCACACCGTGTTCGCTAAACGATTCACCCAGTTAGTGTAGTACCTAGAAAACTCATACCAGGCTTACCTGGTAGCGTTCGCATCCCCCCTGTCGAACAAGATGGAATGTTGAATGTCATGTCGCGCGGGTGCCACTTCTAACTTGCATCGCTCCCGCAGCAATCCCTGCTCGTCAGTTCTGTCCGGCCCCGAGACCGGAGGTAGCACCAGCCGCTGAGCGTCACTAAACTGAACTTGAAAGAATTCCCACTTGGTGCATGTCCTCACCCGACAGAGCTTCTCCTAATCATCCATACCACTTCGAGCTTGCATAGGACGAGGTTTTAGTGCTCTGCTACACCAGATTGTCGTGGAGTATGTGAAGTGTCGTCCAAACGTCTGGCCTCAGGACAAGTGACAATACGCGACTCCCGGAACCAGAGTCCGCCGGACGCTCCGTGGAGCTAATCGCCTGAGACACCATCGGTACGCGTTCTTTCAGAAAAGGACAAATCAATCCGTCACAGCGCAGCCTCGAGTGCCACTGCTGGAGGGCGAGCAGAACGAAAGTAAAATGTCACCTCAATTGCACTCGACGGCTTTCGGGACGACGGAGTTTCCTTATATGGTCTACTGTAGTTGACTACCACTAGCGCCAAGAACGTTTATGCACAACTTGCTGAACGAGCATCGAACCACTCTCTTGTTACTACGCTCCCACGTTGACAATATCGGCAAAGGGTCTGTTGTAGGTGTACTAGGATTTCACGAAGCGTGACCATCCCTTCCCATCATCGAAAGAGATGTATGTTATAAATACCTACAGCCTGAGTATGGCGCCATCTAGGATCCAGTTGCTCTCGCCCTCTGGCATCCACAGCGAATTCGTGATGGGCCAAATGTTCGAATGGTAGTCTCGTCGTAGGGCAGTGAAAACACCAAAGACGACCTCGTCAGAACTCTCGACGTAAGGGGAAGAGTTGGATCTGAATTTGAGCCTATTCTGTTTCTTTCATTTCCTGGACTTTCTCATGTGGCAAAACGACACCGTCAGAGCAGACGGGAAGTCTCAGATCATTGATGACACGAAGCCGACGACCAAGATCGTACCCCGCATCCTGCAGTCTGTCTCACCTGTCCTTCATCCGAAGTTCTAACAGCTTTAACGAGAAAGATCAACAGAACGTACCAATAAGATTATCCATGTCCTCATAGCTGAACAACACATTCAGGAAGCGCTGTCCTTCTTCGGATGTAACTCCATATATTGAACATGGTTCGGGGGCGGCGTCAACGTCCTGGGATAAGAAGCGCGCGGGTATCTGTCTCGCACATTAATCTCAGCAGAAAGAATTCAACAGTTTACCATGCTCATGTGGTAGCGCGAATTAGATGTCGGCTCCGTTTCGTAACGAGGCACGAGCGGGGCCGACAAAGCTACGCTTGAGAATAGCTGCAAACAAACGTAAACACCAATCTGCCAAATTCAGATTACTAAGAACATGGCAGACATGGAACCACACAAGTTCAAGTGTTGGATCTACGGTAACGATGTTGACAACGTCTTCTATGTTGATACCTCAATGGAAGAGACCGTGGCGGCCCTCAAAAAAGGAATCAAGAGTGAGGCATCTCGCCTCCTGCGCAACGTGGACGCGAGGCAACTCGATCTCTACGCCATTCCTTCTCCCAGTGATGAGCACCTCAAGGATAGGCTTATTCGGTGGAAGTTGAGCGAACATCGACCCCTCGAACCTCACATCGAATTAGACGAACTTTTCCCTGAGCCTGATAAGGAGTGGCTCATCATCGTCGACGCACCCAGCCTTGGTACGCGTCGATCGTAATAATATGCCGCACTTCTGAAGTCGTCTCAGAAATGGTTCTCTGGTGCTGTGTGCACGGGGAACATATTGGGAGAATGTTTCCTATCAAGATTTCGAGAGGAAAGACCGTAGCAGATCTGCGAGATGTCATCAAACGCGAGAACTCGGCCAGTTTTTCCGATATCGACGCCGATGCTCTCGTTCTTTACAAAGTTTCTCTTGTTTATGGTGAGGATGTCGAGACCACCTGGGACATCGAGGATCAGGAGCCGTTGCATCCTCTTGACCACTTGTCTTGCGTTTTCCGAGTATTCCCTGTTAAAGGGCATGTCCATATTGTCGTCGATGTGCTTCCAAGTGAGTCTCATCATCGACTGTATCTTATTTGTCGCATCTCTGACATTGTTTTCTGGCACTGCCATGCGTCTTTCAATGCTGTTCCTTGTTATTTCATCTAGTCGAGGCAGATCGACGCGTATTTCTTGCCAATAACCCCCCATCAACTACCCCATTGTCTGGTGTTGATGCCGACTTTTTTGCTGCGCGCCAACGCCTACCTGAAAAACTTATCTATTGCAATCGTCCCCTCGACATCGCAGCGCCAGTGATTCCCCTAGTGCTCCTCCACCCAGTATTTGGCCAGTTTGTCGACGACTGCAAGACTGCCGACCCAACTGATAAAGACTATACCCTCGCGAAGAAAGTACATTCATTGTCGAATGATCCTTCTGGACTGTCGCGAGCAGAAGTGTTCCGTAGAATGATTGGCAAATGGGGTGTATTTTTTGATCTGCTCAACTCTGACTCCGTGACGGACGGTATTATTCGTACGAACGATCGTTGCTCTGCTCTCGCTCACTTCGGTGGATCCGAGGAAACCAGAACTGACCCTTACTTCCAGCCAATTTTACAATACTTGCATTTGACAAGGGGTTACGCAGCAACGACGGGGGGCTCAAGTTTGCCCTGTATGATGGTTCTCTTGTCCGGTTTGTTTAATTAAATTTTCCCTTGTCGAGATTCAGGAATAACCATGTTTTTCACCAGGACCATTTCTAGTCTTTGCAGGAGCAACGTGGAATCTGCGTCCAGTAGTCGAACCACTCGGGACAGTCATTCCAGTTTGTTTCCCCATCGTCGACGATGTGATGTATGAAACTACAGCTCGTCACCTTTGGGCGTTCAAGAAAGCCGTTCGAACGATCGAAGAGTACTACGAAGGTCTCAGCGATAAAGTTCAATCCTCGCCGCTCCAACGCCATCTCTTTCCGTATCGCACCCATTTCACATCTCTTCTGGATAATTGCGAGCAAAAATTTGAATACGTTTTTCACCCCCTCAAAAACAAGCTTGTCTTCTCCGCCGTTCTCTCCGATCGTCGACGCGTTTCTGTCAAGTTCGTCTGTGAATACTCAAAGGAGGCCCACCTCGTCAGCGCGTCATTAGGATTTACACCCACGCTTCATGGTTTCGAGAGACTCCCTGGGGGACTCCTCATGGTCGTCATGGACGCACTCCCAGACGACTTCGTCGAACTCCGAAACACCACCCCGATCGCGCCGATATTTGAACGCATCCGAGAGGGCCTCTCTCAGTTGCACAAGCGCGGGTACGTTCACGGCGATGTCCGCAGCAGCAACATCATGGTCTCCAAGTCCGACGCGACAAAGTTCATGTTGCTCGACTTTGATTGGGCGGGGGAGATCGGAAAGGCAAAGTATCCCGTGAGCGTGAGGAGGGATGGGGGCTGGCGTCCCGAGGGCGTGGAACCCTGGGCTTTTATTTCCGCTGAGCATGACATGCAGACGCTGGACCACATAATTGTGGAGAGTGGATCCGGGACGCCAGTTTGACCCTTTTCCGTCGCTGATGCGTACGGGCCTCGTAACGGAGATTGTAGGGTACGGAGAGAGGGTGAGCCGTGTTGGTGCGGACGGAGTGCTAAGAGGGACAGCCTCGCGGTAGTCTGGAAGACTCTGTATGATCAGTGCAACGATGGAGCCAACATGAACTGAGAATGCTGAACGAGCGACAGTACAAACCCAAACGTTAGGTTGGGTTAGAGGACAGAATCCCATCGATCTTACGTGGTGGTAGTATAATCCCGACGCGAAGTTATGAGAGCATCTACAGGTCGTTACGATAGTATTTACCCGGAATTGCATCCGCTTGTCACCATCCACGAACGAGTGAAACGAAACAACCCGCCAACCGTAAGCTATACAACAACCATACAATAGTCCGCTTCAGATCACACAACAGAAGCGTGCTAGTGTACAACCATGCAGAATGAGACAGCATATGAACCATTTATCGTCTTCAACAATTTCGTATCCTCCCTTATTCATCCTTTAGGTGGAAAAAATCACCTAGTTTCCCCCAAATCTCAGCGCGCGTGGCCTCTATTTTAGTTTCTAGTGACTGAGCGCAAGTGTGGCAGCCCTGAGTGTCGGCTGCTTCGAGGAAGATTTCAAGCCCTGCGAGAGGGTCTGTAGATTGTACACATTGTCCCATGATACTTTCCCACAACCCTTCTCCTACTTCGCATTCACCCAGATCCAGCCCGGGTTCAGTATTCGTGTGGCGCAATTCTCCCTCATATGTGAGACCGTAGAAGAAGGCCCCAAGTTCTGCCTTTCCAAGAAGGAGGCAACGAAAAGCCCGTGCAGGGAGTAGTTCCCATCGCGCGGTACGGTCTGTCTGATCTTGGGTGGGTGTAGATGGGTCCGCATGAGTCTTCTTCCAATCATTCAGGATAGAATGGCGTGAGAGATGATAGAATGCGGCGGGTAGAATACTAGGAACGTCGAACTGATAGGCGAGCTTGATGGCAGCTGCTGGTTCGGGGAGCAAGTCGTTGAAATGGCCCGCGTCCGAGTCATCCGCGACGGACGCGACGTCTCGCTCAAGTTTGTCCCAGTCCTTCAATGTCTGGGGCCAGTCGCACTCGAGGTGCTTGATGATTTGCGCATACATACGATCGATTCCATATTTCCTTGAGAGCTCGAGAATTGGCATGATGAGCATCGGGCAAAGGGGGCTACGAGGTGTGCAGGTTAGGTCGCTACCACAAATTCTGGTCATTAATCGTCTAACAGCACGAAAAGACCCATGATCACCTCTGATAATACAGAATCTTGAGGACTGCTTCAATATCATCTGAGTTGTCCGGAAAGCGGATGAGGGGCACCCCATCATAAAATTGATCGCCTTCATTTTCACTTGCACCGCCCGATGGGTTGCAGACGTCAAACATATCTGAGAAAACTGGAGAGTGACTGGACAGGACTGATCTGTGGACACGGAAAAGCATCTCATGTTTGTCCGGCCGTTGAGCTAGGAGAACGATGTTCCCGTCCGTAAAGTAGAGGGATTGATGCCTCTCCCTCACGATAGCACCGTCGTCGCTCATGGTTGTTGCAGGATGGTGTTAGTGTGCATTAAAGGTAGTATAAGTTGGTCACGTTTACTATTGTTTATACTAGCGAAGAACGAGAGTCCAACCACAGTACCCAGTTTTCCCTTGGCTCCACAACGACCACCTTCATCCAAACATGTTGCTCGATCCTCGCGCGGTGTGAGTAGAGTCTGGGAATTTCCCTTGGAGCGCAAACGCAGGCGCACACAAACCTGGACACAGGTCCGCAACACGTCTTCCTCCCTCCGCAATGCGCACCTCTTGACGCACGAGTCGTACGACAGTGCAGGGTGCGTCCGAGTCACGCGTAGGACCTAGATCGAGTTCGGTGCTACCGGCACAGGCGCCTTCGTCCCTGCTCCCGTCCCCCGTACGCTCGTTGTGTCCAGGACTCTGACAGATGTACAAGTGACACGAATGTGAAGGAGAAACTCGTCGATCTTGTGCTTCCCTATAGTGAGCATATCCATTTTCCGAGCCGCGTCTGTGCTCGCGTGACGCTGACCCGTCGAATCGCAGTGCGAGGTTATGGGACATCCTGAACGTGATAAACCGTTCTCTAGTCTACGCTTCGCGAACGTGGACAGTGGCCCTCCTTATTTGCGGTCGCGAGCTCGCTTCTATCTAACTTTAGTGATATTCATTGTTTGTCGTGGTGGTGTGGCATTGACCAGGCCCAAACCTGTGTCGACGTCACGTCGCATCGCCCCATCGTCGCTGTCGTCGAGGTGGTGGTAGGGTCGTGCCTGCGTCGTCGATGGCGATGCCGTGCGATGTTATGAGGTGACTCATGCGCTGTCAACGTCGTGGAAATGGGTGACATTGGCCAACCTCCGCCATCCTCGTCCTTGTCGTGGTGGTGGCGAGTACACCCAGGGGTAGGGGTGCACCCATGGAGTTGCCTAGACACAAGCCGAGGGGAGAGTCAACATTCACGCGCGGACCTTGCGAATTCAAGCATTTCACTTGATCTATTTTCAGCGAGAGGATTTCACCGCGAGATTGATGGTTCCTACTTAGGTACGGGCGGGAAGGTTATGAGGTCGGAATTGCTTGGGCAGAGGAAAGCTAGAAACTAGGTAGAGGTCAAGCTACTAATGTTAAATGTAGTGCCTAGGTAAACTAAGGTAGGTTAGTAAAGTAGCAAAGAGCCTATGAAATAAGGTATATCCTCAGTAGAAGTCAAGCTACTGAGGGAATAAAACTAGAATGTGCTCTAGCTTATGTCATAAAAGAAAAGCTAAAGCCTGCTTGTTAAGTTTACAACAATGATGGGTCTCACTTGATCACCTACACATCAGAATAATGGGTTGTCAATGAATGAGAAGGTCCATCATGTCAATGCACCTTATCAGCATCTGTAAAAGCATTGTCCTGCAACCCTTTGGAAGCATGTTCCTTGCTTCGTTTGACGAAGATATCCGTTGCGTTTGAAGGATTGAGAGACAACGCAGAGGTGTACCGCGCAATGGCCTCGTCATGTTTCCCAGAGCTGTCTGCTTCGTCGCCGAGCGCTTCTAGCTTGCTAACAATTTTTTTCTTTAGATCTAAAAGGACACGTTATCTACGATCGTCAAATTTGTGCATCAATGCTCACCCATAACCCAGTCCTCCGGTACATTCTTTGCACATATTTCTGGACCAAAGGTATTGAAAATCTTGAGGAGTGCCTCCATGGCCTCCTCAACGTGGCCCGACGCATAAAGCTCTTCGCAGTGATACCGTTGCACCGTGATCTGAATATCATCAAAAGCCCATCCAAATATCTTGTTGTAGGGAATAAGCGTACAAAACGATGGCACGACCAAGAAATGACGAACGAGGGTGATCGTCTCCAGATCTCCAGTCTGGGATGAGGCGAGGCTTTGACCTCGTTTGAGCGACTGAACTGCCTGCGCGTAGTCACCTTGCATTAAATACATTTTCCCAACGATCTGGGCGATATCGTCAATGCATGCCTATGGACGAATTTAGAGGCGTACCTGGATGTAATAGCTCATCATCTCGTTGTCCCCCGAGACAGCAATCAACTCGTGAACCAGCGAGATTGCTTCAACACATTTCCCGGCCACGAAGAGAGTGATGGCCTGGATGGTGTATGTACTCAGCCATGCAATAAACCCGCAATGTAATGGACTACAAGCCTTGATAAGCAACAGCAAACCACTCTCCTTTGGATCACAATTGGCAAACACCATGTCGAAAAGTAGCATCGCCTCTGTCACCTCGCCTTTCCCGATTTGAGCGAGAGTCTTGCTAATATAGCCCATAGCTGATGGCTGAACTTGGATAGACTTTACACATAAACGAGTTGACAAAAACATACAGAAGGTAGCATCGAAAGCTTACCTTTTTGGCATCCTCATACGCCAAGCTCCATTTTTTGGAACGCACCCCAAGAAGAGCATTATGAGCATGTAAGTGGTGGGCGTCACCAGGGGAGCTAGATGAATCGACATCCACAATAGTATTTGCGTCAATGGGGTTCTCGCTCATCCACTGCTTGAAGATACGGATTCCTGGGGTCATCTTCTGCTTGGCTATGGCCACCTCTCTTTCCAAAGAGCTCAGAGCTTTAGCATCGTTCTGTGCGGTTGTCAGGGCTAATTGCAGATCAGATGTATAGCGTTCAAAAAGCGTGATTTTGGAATCATATTTCTTTTTCAGAGCTTCAGCACCATTCTGCGCGGTTGTCAGGGCTGATTGCAAATCAGATGTACGACGTTCACAGAGCGCGATTTTAGAATCATAGTCAATTTTCAGTGCTTGAGCTTCCTCTCGCGCAACTTTCAGAGCTGATTGAAGACTAGAGACGTTCTGATCATAATCCATAAGAGGTTATCAGAACTTGAAGTAAAGCGCCGCTTACTCGCTGAACAGGTGCACCAAACGTGATACGTTTGTAAGAGAACATGAAAATACGGTAGTTAGAGAATAACGACAACTCACTTCCTAAATGGAATGCGAAAAGCACGATATGGTGGAATAAAAGCCGGAGTGCGGCGACTACTCACTAACTAGATAGAATGCAAGAAGGATGATATGATTATGGACAAGAGCGAAAGTATGTTTCAACGATCACTTACTTGCTATATAAAGTGGGGCGAGTACAATATGACCGTGAGAGGATGGTAAAAACATAGATACAAATATCACCCACGCGCTGGACCGGATGGATCGAGAACGATACGGTCGTGAGACCACGATAAAAAAATTGCATTCGACAATTACTCACAATCTAGATGGGATGGGACAAGCATGATACAATTGTAAGAGGGTCGCAAAAACATGGATTCGACGGTCACTAACTGTCTAGATGACATAGGACAAGCACGATGCGACTGTCAGAGGGCGGTGAAAGCATGGATTTAAAGATCACTCACTTCCTAGATGGAATAAGACAAGCACAATGCAACTGTCAGACGGCGATGAAAACATGGATTTGAAGATCACTCACGGCCTAGATGGAATGAGACAAGCACAATGCGACCATCAGACGGTGAAAACATGGATTTGAAAGTCACTCACGAACTAGATGAGATGGGGCAAGCACGATGCAACCGTCAGACGGTGGTGAAAACATGGATTTAAGGATCACTCACGGGCTAAGTGAGATGGGAAAAGCACGATGGGACCGTCAGACAGTGGCGAAAACATGGATTTGAAGAAAACTTACGGACTAAATGGGATAGGACAAGCACGATGGGACCGTCAGACAACGGTGAAAACATGGATTTGAAGATCACTCACTTCCTAGATGGGATGGGATGAGCACGATGCAACTGTCAGACGGCAGTGAAAACATAGATTTAAAGATCACTCACAGTCTACATGGGATGGGACAAGCACGATGCAATTGTCGGACGACGGTGAAAACATGGATTCGAAGATCACTCACGTACTAGATGGGATGGGAAAAGCACGATGGGACCGTCAGACGGCAATGAAAACATGGATTTGAAGATCACTCACTTCCTAGATGGGGTGGGAAAAGCACGATGAGACCGTCAGACTGCGGTGAAAACATGGATTTAAAGATCACTCACTCCCTGGATGGGACGGGACAAGCACGATGCAACTGTCAGACGGCGGTGAAAACATGGATTTAAAGATCACTCACAATCTAGATGGGATGGGACAACCACGATGCAACTGTCAGACAATGGTGAAAACATGGATTTGAAGATCACTCACGGTCTAGATGGGACAAGCACGATGCGACCGTCAGACGGCGGTAAAAACATGGATTTGAAGACCACCCACCCACTAGATGAAGATGAGACGGGACAATCACGATGCAACTGTCAGATGGTGGTGAAAATATGGATTTGAAGATCACTCACGGCCTAGATGGAATAGGACGGGCACCAGTGTGGATATATTTATTCAAGTGATTATGCTTGGATGTACTCACGTCTGACATCTTCAATCGTATCCTTTTGTTCGTCAGTTCACCAAGTAGCTGGTTTGCAGAGGTGGTGGGAGAAGGATACAAGCGATCGATAATCTCATCCGCGGATGAGGCTTTGATATTATATGGGTGACAGGGGTAACCGGGGGGCTCATTCGAACTTGGAGAGCGTGGACCCCAACCGTTCAGAATCGTGTGTAGGTGCGTACGGTCTGCATTGCATACATATTATAAGGATCGATCGAATGGAACAGCTTGACAGCACGTGCGAGAGTCGCAAACCATCCATGTCGGTGGCGAGAGCAAGAACCAACATGCCAGACATCGTCCGTGGTACCGACAGGTGGCGAAGTTGTGTCAGATATAACGATAAGTCTAAGCTTGCGTGTGTAAGGCATCTGCAAGAGATCGTGCGTCCGTCGATCAGACGTGCCCAACAATGGAAGGAGGGGACGCACATGCGAGATGAATAGATGTGTGGATGTATACCAGCTAATGCTTTGGTGAGCTGAGCATTCAAGGAACATCTCCGGACTAATGCTCCGTCCTGGATTGCGCCAACGGGCTCGGACGCACTGGGGTGGTCAATACAGTCCCAGCTGCACCCAATCCCGCCGCATCCAACAATGCCATATTTGACGCGTTCGACACCATCCTCGAATGCACGAGCCCCTCTGCCTCGCCCATCGATCCCCGATACATGGACGACACCGATCGGTCCGAGAAATGTGTCGCGGATGAAGCACATCGTCCACGAAACGGCTCAAATCGAGGTCGTCCTGGTTCGCAAAGGGATCCATGAGCCACGTGCCCTCGTGCACGACCGGGAACGATAGGTCATCTCTAATCGCGGAGCCCATCGCGGTCTCGGGCCACCATGTGCCTGAATCACTTCCTCCCACCAAAGGGTGGGCAGTGCCGTCCCAGGGCGTTTCGTAGTCGATGTACCGTCGTGGTATGCGTGCGAACTCGACGTCATCGAGTTCCTCGCCGTCAAGGAATGTCGTGCAAGACCGTTCCTGGTTTCGCTTGAGCGTGATCTTGCGCGTAAAAGGTCGAGACGTTTGAACTGTTTTCTGCGCGTGCAAAACGCGAACGAGAGGAGGATGAGGAGGGCTGCTCCACCTGCCGCGGAGCCCGCGATGATGGCCGTCAGAGAGTTGAGGTATCGTGTTTGGAATTGTGGTTTGGGTGTGCGGGGAGATGGATATAGGATCATGGTGTCAATACGGAGACGTACGGTTATTGCAAATCCGTTATGCTCGAGGATGAGGATGGAGAGGGCGCAGATAATGCGATAAGGGAAGAACTGGATGAGGAAGACGGCGTTGACGGCGTCTCAGAGCCAGTACTCGGGGTGGTGCTGGTGGAAAGTGAGGTGGACTGTGATGTGCTGTGGTAGGGATGGTTGGATGCAAGTATGAAAGAGACAATGACCGTTACCTTGTAGTTTTGGGCGAGCTCGACGTAGTTGTGGTATGAACATTTGTCGAAGATGGAGATGTTCTCTGCAACATTTTCGATCGACAATGACTGGTGTACCGTGGTGAAAGAACGTGTATTCTCACTGACCGTTGGACAAGAGCGTTACCTGCCTAACGAAATCGAAGCTGACAACTTTACGGACGTAGTGACTTTCACAGCAGATGGCAAGGATTTCTCAAGGGGCGGTTATGAAGGGCACCAAAACCGTCGAGGCGATGATGGACTCGAGTGCAAATACTTTACGTCATATCAACGTCCACCGGATCACAAGTCCGTTGGTGGCCAGTTCCACGAAGCCACTACTACTCGTGCATTGCACTGTTGCAGCATGGAGATTTCATCGCATACTCTACGGGCGAGACGGTGACCTTTTTGGACACGTCGACAACGCCCAGCTTGGTCTCGTCCAACATCCTCAACAGATACGTTCTTTCCAGACGACCGGTTGGTTGTCACTGCTGGGGATCATGGAAAAATCATCGTGCGAGATTTTGACATTCCTCCAACGAATCCTACGGCAAGTATTGTATTGTCGAATCAGTTTCACTACCAATCCACTGCGTCTCGTTCTTCGTTCAGTATGGATACTTATTCCTTCGTCTTTCAGGGGAAGTTCTTCAATATCGCTCACACTGCACTCGACTCGTAGGAACAAGCTTTACTCGCAGACACTGAAACGTCGTTGACCCAAACGATATCCCTTTCTGCATTGTGGAACCATCGTCTACTTGCCAACAGAACCCTCGTACGGTCTCTGTTGCATTATTGGGACCTAGCGCTCCATGATGCAGAACAAGTGCGTCCTCGCTTGCTCTCCTACACCTTCATCCTCACTTTGAATCACCCACAGTCCATCGAGATTCGACCGGCTGTAATTGGATACGTCGCAAAGTCTGTCGCGCTCATCGGAAGTGGTCAAAAGGACGACGATTGCCGCATGTTCGACCTGGCTTTTAGGCATTGGGATCCAACTCACATGGATGATCTCCTGTTGATCAAGGTGTATATCCTTTCCGTCAGACAGTCCAAATCGCTTCCCGTTCAACTGCGCCCCTCAGGCCGCCCTTCTGTTCATTGCCGGAAAGTACAGTGAAGCCATGTCGCGTGTTGACGACCTCGTCTCTACACCGCTACAGGAGCATTCTATCAACTCCAGGCATGTGCGTGACGTTGTACCGTGCGAGAATAGCTATGTTGACATCCCCAGCAGGAATACATGTGTCTTCAGCCTGGATGCTTGCATATGGAGAGGAGGTGCGATACCCTTGTTCGAGCGTGCACGAGGCAGGACACGGCTCCACGCGGAACATCGTTTCGTTGCCATCTCTCTCGTAAGCTCTTGCCAACCGCCTGGCATCGTGACCAACAGACACCCCCTTTGACAGATATCCGGCTGGACTTTCAATAACCTCGGTATCATGATTCGACAGTGTCTCTGAAGCAATGTATGCAGTGGGTCACACCAAGGATACAGGCGTATCCATTCTGCAGCTAGTGCATACAATGGACGAAAAGGACTTTCTAATGGGACCGGTGACCGAGTGGATTTCCAGTGGGCCTGTCCGTCTTTTCGTTTCATGCATTCAACCATTCCTGTCAGGCTTCACCCAAAAATCTCTCTCGAGTACAGACGATGGTGCATTAGACAAGGTTGCCCACGATAACGTTTCTATGCCTAGTCCAGCCCTCGATGCATCAACCCACGTGCAATCCTTGAAGGTGCGGGAAAAAGCAACGTTGACAGGTCGCTCATGGAAAGACGCGTTGGACAATCCCACAAATGCAAGTATCCGTTTTTACCCTGACACGCCTCGGTGGTCTGACGTTCTTTAGTCTGCAGTTCATGGCTCCAAGACCCTCGGTCTACCGGGTCATATGTGAACAGCTCCACGTGCCCCGGGGATGCAACCTCTCTTTGGCCGCCCTCGTCGCTCTCGCCAACTGATAAGCAGACGTGCACTCTACGCGTGCTCGCTTGCCTTCGACAGCCGTTTGGTGCACTGTTACTTACACCGAGCCGTAGCGTGGGTGCATACAGGAGGGTCACTACGGACAGTCTAATCAGGGTGCAAGCAGGGGAGACTATGCCAGTGGTGCCGATAGACAGCGCGGACGCGTTGGACTGCTTTGACTTGCATCGACGTGGCTTTAGACTTTTTGTTGCTTTTCATCGGATGGACATGTATGTCATGGCCAACTCCATCCTCCGTTTATCGCATTTCGTCTTCGAGTGTTGTTGTAACGGACGCTCTTTACGACAAGTACTTCCGTGTCACGAGTGACATATACCTATCGATTTGATCACATGAGAAATAGTTGTTTCCGCTACTAGTACCTGTACCGTGCACCCCCACGTGTTTTGGACAGGACCGGGTCATGAATTCTTCCCTTGCACTCACCAATTGCACATTCCCACCTCTCGTCGTTCTCGCGATCGGTCTACACGAGGCGCTGACAGTGGGTCTAGCGGCAGCAGCCACCTCCTACTAAGCCTAGCTCTGGGAGAATAAACGGAATAGATGCAGCTCCCGAAAGTCGGATCGACCCACGCATCAAACTCTGCAGAACTGTTACTTTTGACTTTTTTTTTCCCCTCGTGTGCGGATCGCAAATCGAGAACCGTCAAAGGTGAACATGTAGAACGCTGAGAGGAACCCGAGTTATAACTCGACAATGTGCAAAAAGAAAAGAAAAAACCGAGCCCAAGAGACTGTCGATCAGGTGGCTGTCCGAGGGGGGGCTGCAAGAGTTTGAACAAGGGCAATGAAACTGCAAGAGGAGAAGCTCGTCATGCTTGCACGCGAGGAGGGCCGCAGAATGAGGAAGCGCTGTGCATGGGTTGCGGGATAGGCTGTGACGAAGGTAGGCGTCGTTGGCTCCGAGCGGGGCCATCTGATCATCTCCATCATTACACACACACTAGAGCATCACGATGGAGGCAATAGCGTTCTTGAACACGCAGAGGCCACCACGAACGAAAAACGTGATGAGCCACCTCGGCACGTTCGGTCTCGGTCGAGCACATCGATTCGATACCAGTCGTACGTCAATGATTGTATTACACGCTATTCGTTACCCACGTTGGTGATAGGCTGCGCTCAGAATCAGCGCCGCCAATCCGTCCCAGCCCGGTGATACCTACGCAGCCCATCAGCGTCCCTTTCGATGACTGGTGGATCCCAACGGCGGATCCCGAGGGTGTCCCGAGTACAGGTATCTGCGCAAGTATCATATTCATGCTACCACGTCGCAACGACGGCGGTGATGTTGGAGTAAGCAAGCGCGCGCAGCCATGGGACGACCGGGACAGTCAATCGCCGGTGCTCACGCTGCGTGGACACGTTCCATATTTCACGTACTTTTTTGCATTCTATGCTCTCTACCAAGTCATGTGAAAAGGTTGGCCCATCTTGTCAGTGACGCTAGTGCACAAAGAAACGAGATGCTAGACAACGACAAAGAAAACAACGATCGCGTACGAGTGAATAAAACTGTAACAGACAGCAAGAGAAAACAACGACGAACTGATGGCCGAAACATCGAAAACAACCGAAATGAGCGTATCACTACATGCACTTGACCAAAATCAAATAATCTCTAATACCTTCACCCGGATATTTTCAGGTTTCGTCTTGGATGGGACACCTTCAACCACGACTTCGTACTCAGTAGCAACACGCTTGTATTTCCCCCTTTCCTGCTGCTCCAGCAAGAGTGCGTTGAACGGACGCCCAAGGCGGGAAATCAACCGTAATGCTTTCGTGTGGGTATCCACTTGTGTCGAAGGCTCTGCATCCGAGGGAGAAGCCGGAGCAGAGCCATCATCGGTGCCCTTGTCCGAACCTGCATTGGACCCGGCCTCCGCATCGTCACCCGAGCCGATGTCTGAGACTGCCTCTCCTTCACCGTCGGACACGAACCCGTCCGAAGAATCATGGAGATCGTGGAGCCATGGATGTATGAAGACGAGTTTCCGCGGATTCTTGAGTGGCATCACATCCGCTGTCCTGAATTCCACTTTCCCGAGTAAGGAGACCGTGGCACGATAAAGCGTCTCTTGACCACCGAGCTCTTGTACCCCAATCTTTGTGACAGAAAACACAACGCAAGGGAGTTGTAAGCGACGATTCGAAAACGTGGCTCGAGGGAGCTGGATGAACTTGTAGTAGAAAGATAGGACCTCTTGCACTGCCAAGTTGGTGGCACGGAGCTGTGCAACGTGCACCTCTAGGTCATTCTCATCCATAGGCGGCGGGGTATATGGTACTTGGCTGTAAACAGCGAGAGAGTTGGGAAGAGCAGAGTTGAATTCCAGTGATTTCCCGGCCCATGCAATCACAGTCACATCCCCGGTCCGATCGACAATGTTTTCTAAAAGCTGTCCGATCGCTGTTTTTCCCAACCCATAGCGAGGCGCGATGTCGCTCGAGAATATTCCGATTAATGAGTATGCAATGTCTTCCTCCACCGTTGCAACACGGGTCGATGCTAACCGAAGTTTCTCCCGAACTCCTAGATCCTTCGGTTGGAAGCTCATAATAGTCTCCGGGGCGACTCCCATAGCCTGGGCCAGTTCTTGCTTGATCGCAGGTGATTCCTTGTGGTTCGTGTGCGAATCACTCAGATAAAGTTTCCAGTCCTTTGTGTAGAACCGGATAACCTTTGACGCAAGAAGTTCCTGCAGGGTCCAAGCGCGCGTCATCCATCGGCTCCCTGTAAGGGCACCAAGCTTTGCAGAAGACAGGACATCTGCGAGATAGACAAGAGTTTCCGCTCCTTCCGCGTACCAGTCATACATGGAAGTGAGGGATTGGCTCAAGATTGAGCTCGTGCCCTTGTCGATGCAACAAGTGTCCGACCAAACCCATCGGCCACCGCCCTCACGGGCCATTGTACAGAAGTGGCAGAGCTTCTCATTCAGCGGGGTCTTGTCCAGGTCCCAGATCGAATGAACAACATTGACTTCATGGAATGTAGGCTCCTTCCCCTCCCATGTGTGTGAAAACATGGTCCACTTGAAGTATTTTGCGACAGACCGACGGATGTGTCCGTGGTCTAGGTTCGTCGTCGCGGCCTCAGAGACGAGCTTCTGAAATTCAATTTCCGAATTGAAGATCTGAATGCGCTCTTGGACATCACAGAGTCGACCCGTCGTGACATCAATGAGGACGAGTGGGCATAAATGGAAGATCTCTTGAGTGGCAGCATCGATAGCGGCGATTGCTTTTTGTGGAGCGGTATAGTTCGCTCGTAGCTCTGCAATATATTTTAACGAACGGTCTCATGATAGTATGAGAGGCACGTACGTCGTATTCCCTCATCTGGGGAATTTTCGATGATTGAGAGCATCCGGAGGAGCACATTAATTGATTCACCGTAATTTTCTGCGCCGCGAAGTGCAACATGCTTTCTTTCGTACCCGAGATGCGACGACGGGTCTCGCTTGATCACCTACACATCGGAACAATGAGATGTCAATGAATGAGAGGGTGCAGAAAAATAAGACATGTCAACGCACCTCATCGGCATCC
>JBBPJX010000038.1:0-36887 GCA_038088955.1 Neotropicomus parvogracilis
CTTCCTTGACTTCTGCTTCTTGAATCTCCCTCAAGCTCACCGTCACACCAGACCCTTTATGTTTCTTTGGGTCGTCTTCGACAGCCCAGACATACTTTGGCTGAACGGGTGGAATGGCGGGGACCAGGGGTTGGTCCTCGATCACAGGCGGAGTGGGTGGAGGTGCTATCTTCGGTGCGGCAGCCTGAACATCACGCGTCGTTGATTTTCGCCTTGTCTTCCGTGCCGCCGAACTTTGAACGCCTAGGTTAGCTGCGGAAGCGGTTGCCAGTGCGGCGGATTGCAATGTTATAGTTGTGACGCTGGCCGACACATCGTTCGTCGACTCGCTCTGGGCCGGCTGTGGGTTGGACGGGAGAGGGACAGGATCTTCCATGAGTGGAACGACAGCACAATCCGCTCCCTCTTCTTCCTGCTGCAGTTTGTTATGTTGTCCAAGGTTACTGAAAGTGAGACTGTTTGGGCCGGGCACTTCCCTCCAAACATCGTCAACGACGGGTAATGAGGCCATCAACCAGGGAGAAGGGTCAACTGGTTGTGTTGGTTGAGGTGTTATCCGTTCGGATGCCTGGGGTCGTGCGTGTGGTAGGACGGGTGAAGAAACGACAGGAGGTTCAAAAAGCCGCGGGCGTGTAGTCCAAGGCGAAGTGTTGTTTGGTTGCATAACAGAAGTCGGCGTCTGGGTGATATTCAGAGCTTCCGAGGCCTGTGGTAATAAGTCCCCATATGGCGGAACAGGATGTTGTGATACTGCATAGGAAACGGGAGGCTGCGAGAATTGTGTGGTTGCACCAAACTGGGACCCGAACCCGTTCACTGTACCGTTGTTGAACGACATCCCATTACCCTCGGATGGTTGACGCGCAATCGGGGAGTTATGGTGACTGGTAAGACTGCCCAAAGCGCTGTACGTCGCCTCGCCAAAATGATCCTGGTTGACCGGTAAGGGTTTGCCTGTCATGCCAGATCCTACGCCGTTGAACCTGTTGGAAAAGGGATGCTGGCCGTTGTCGTTAAAATTCTGGCCGATTTGCCCAGGCCCAGCTGACCAAGGCGAATTATCGCCACTCCCACTGTAAACATTAAGGGTGTCGATCGTAGCCGGCCTTCCTAATGGGTTGTTGCTGAGGGTTCGTGGATCCGAAACTGAATCTTGAAAGGTTGCTCGCCCTCCAAATGCACGGCCCGCGAAAGTGGAATCACTCGAGTATACGTTGCCTCCTGCTCTACCACCGAACGTAGACGGATCCGGAGAACCATTTCCAAACCTGCCGCCAAGGGACGATGAAGGTGATTCTGTGGGAGAGGAGCCACTCAAGTATGAATCTAAAGTGGTCCGTAAGGCCCGGGTTGGAACAGGCTGGTATCCATTAAACATGTTTTGCTCGTGGACCGGAGAGTAACTCTTCGGGGACTCAGTATGAATGGAAAGGCTCGATGGGCTGTTGGAGATCTGGGAAAGGAAAATCTTCCCTCCAGCCGCGCGTCTTTCGAGTATTCCGACAGCAATCCAGTCCGGGTCGATGTGAGTGCGCTTCACAAGCAGGTCGGGTGCAAAGTAACCCTCATCAAACCATTTTTGCATTAGATCTGCGCGAAAGGGACCTACATTTTATTAAATTGATTGCAGCACAATTACTCGATATGAGTGGATGCTCACCTTGTACCTGTCCTTGAGGGTCCAGGTATGACCATTCTACACTCGCAGGATCAGATAAACCAGGAGGGGGGCCGGATAGAAGAGAATTCGTTGCAGACAAGACTCGTGGATTTGTTTTAGGTTGGTTTTGCGCCTCCAAATTCATCAGTTCCATACTTTGACTAGCTGAGTCGGGCTCCAACGAAGAGACTTGGCTGTCTAGTGTCGGGTCTGACAGGGAAGTCTCAGGACCAGGAGAAGAGGAATAATCCGTCGTGGTGGCCAGATCGCTATCATGAGCACTGGCCAGGTGGTGTGCTGTGCTCTCTTCCTCTTCCTTGATTTCTGAATGCCGAGGGTCCTCCTCTTTCCCTTCTCCTCGTACTAGTATGCTGCCGCCAGAGCTAGTCACACCCGCCGGAAGTCGTCTCTTCGACCATGAGTCACCGCTGTTGAGGACACCGTCAAAACCAGAGCCAAAGGGACCGATCCTATTACGAGGGGAAGGAAGGGCGTCTCTAGGAGATGCTAATGTGCCACCTTGCGTGTTCGAAAGAGATAGTCTGCGAGGTAGAGCGAGCGGGGGTTGATCTTGCGAGGATAGATGTAAGTGATAAAAGACAGGTGATTTGCACAAATTCACCTGAGCTGTCTCTCTTCCTTGCGAGAAAAGGGCCGTAACGGACGGTGTTGTTTGAAGCAGGATTTGAGTGGTTCGAGCGTTGTCGGTCGGAAGAAGACAATGTGTTCGTCAGGTCTGTGGACTGGCGTCGACGAAGCTCGGAATTAATAGGCCCGGCGAAGAGCTAGATGCCTCGTGTGAGTGAACGAGGCACGAGACATGGTGCAGGAACACCGCCGACCTTCTTTTCCAGCTCGGACATCTCACGGAGAGCAATCGGGTCGTTGCCTATGTCACGAACGATGCCCTCCCAACGTTCTACTTCGAGATTGAGACCACCCTTTCCGCCACCCTCTTTGTAGATTCTGAGCATGTCGTCTTTGGTATACCTGAATGGGCGAGATTCGTCGCGCTTTCCGAGTTCCTGTGTCGCGGGGGTGACGAGGGCAGAGTAGGAGGATGCGCCGAGCTGGTGAGTGGCGGACACAGGGTGCGGTGGGGGAGAGGGCGGGGGCTGATGGCGGGCGAGAGTTTGAGGTTTTGCGCGCATCCACTCTGGACCAAAGTGCATCGTCGTCGCGGCCATTTCGAGGGCGTGATGAGAACTGTTCTGGCTGTCGCTGACGATGGTCTGTACACTCGAAAAGTGCGATTTCAAGAAGCGTTCGACTAGACTACCCCGTACTAAAACACCCCTTTAGGGCAGGCTCACTCCACCCCGCTACTACTACTAATCCGCCATCGATGCACCGCAAGTCCTGCCAGCTCATCAGTCCACACTGGATCCAAAGAGACTCGACACCGACCCACCTTGCAGCTTGCGTGCGGTCGGGACAACGTACCCAACCAGAAACACCACCCCGAACATCATGCAGATCGCAGAGACATAATAGTACCCGTCCTGCTCCGTCACACACTCCCCGTTAATGTCAGCACAAAGCTCCTTGCCACGTTCCGACACGCATTCAGCAGCTGGTCCCGCACGTCAGCGCCTCCCACACGCATTGTCGCTACCCATCCGTCGTACCTTTGACGAGCAGCTCCGTGTCTGCATCCTTGACTCTACAATGTGCCTCGCTAAAGTAGTCCACACCTCGGAAAAGGTCAGTCGAGGCCATCCATGGTAGCGCCAGACCAACCTTTCAAAACGAAATACTTTGGCCATGTACCTCCCAGGTTCGTGAACGTGTTGAGAAGCTATACAGATCAACACACCCGCAAGACTTGCCAAGAACGTGATACTCACCGTCATGTACGTCCCCCCAATCAGAGGATCGGAAATCCTCGTGTGAAAGGCCGAGATGCATACGAATTGAATGGTGCTATCAGAATGAATCTTTGATCAAAAAAACCCTACAGGACGGAGCTGCGCTCACGATGCAAATCCCTGCAAGACAGTGTGTATCACCAGGTAAGTGAAGAACCCGTAGGATAGCGGTGGCGTTGGGAACCAATAAACGATAAGCGTGGATATCAAGGCAAAAACTAGCCGTGGCCAAAACGCCCATATCCAGGGGCGCAGTGGCTTGTCCCCACTTGACCACTTGGCCGCGAGCCAACCACCGAGGATCTGAAACGGAAAGTCTATCAAGACAACGATGGCGAGGTCTTCACGGCCCAATCCCTTTTCGATCATTTTCAAACTTGTGACCGACTCATTGGCCTGGAAACCGATCTTGGCAAAGCAGTGCATGACGATGAGAGCTTGTACATCTGAAATGACATTAGGTGACACTGGTCACCTGCGAAATCCGCCACACCTACGCTTCAGCTTGCAAATGTCCCAGATGGTTTTATAGACGGATGAGACCGTCATTTCTGTCTCGTCAAGCGACTCAGCCCCCTATATTGAGATGAAGCATCTGACGGATGTACGGCTGCTCATACACACCTCCTTCTCAAAAAGGACGAGCCAGAGAGTGACACCAAAGCATAGGACGCTGCAGAACTGTAGATATGTGCTCATGGTCAACCGCGGTATTCCCCATCTTTGACTGTGAGTTGAGTTGCGTGAGTGGGCATCCCGCTGAGAGAGTCTTGACTTACGAAAACGCCTCGCTGTTGAGCGCCAGGAATACCGTGAACGATGCAAAGAAACCTGTATTCAAACCAATCGTCTGGCAAGTGGATGCAAAAGTCAGGTTTTCTTGGGACAGAAGAGTCAAAGCCCAGCCATCTACAGCGATGTCTATCGCGGAGAGGTGTCTTAACCAGCCGATCACAAAGTTCGAAGATACTTACCTTGGGTTGCGGAGAAGAAGACGAGGGCAGTAAATACGAACGCGAGCTCGTATACGTTGTCTGCAGGCTGATGAGGTTCAGATTAAACCGAAGCAAGTCAGGAGGAATGAACGAACATGCTCAAATAATCTCTCCGCGTTGCTCGAAATGTAGAGCATCATGGAACCGATTATGAGTTGCATTGGAATGATCCACGATTTGCGCCGACCAACGGAGGGCAGGAAAGTAGAGTCGATGATGGGCGACCACAACAACTTGAGAGAATACGGATAGCTGGAGAGAGCAAACACTCCGAGCTGGGAATAAGATAGATGTTCTCGTAGAATGAACGGAACGGAGCCTCGAAAGCTAAGGGGTTAGATGACAAAAGAGGAGAGAAAGGTGTGCATACCGAGAGCAAGGCCCAACTACGAGTATTGTATCGGGATCAAGTTGGTTCTGCAGGGACGCGCGTTACTCACCGGAACTCCTTGGATGAGATCTGGAGAAGGGACGGAGCGGTGAGCAGGAGCAGGAGTAGAAAGAGAGGAGAGGACGGACAAAGAACGATGAGCAACAACATTGCTTTTCTGTCTTTAACGGAGAGTGTCTTTTTTTTTTTGGGTACATCGACGAACGAGGCTGCGTCGTCCTGGGGACCATGGTCGTGCTGGTGGGACAAGAGAGAGAGCTGGACCTCGTCGCGCTCGTCGACGTCGGAGGCTCTCCTCGAGTGCCGTGCCATGGCTGGGACACGCGGGGAAATGCGAATGCTATCGAGAGAGGTCGAGGTCTGTTTCGCGCGCATGGTAGTAGCGTCCGTCTGATCTTCCACGTTGAAGCTGGGCCGGTGGCGGAGGCTGGGGATATGTATATGAAGCTTCGTGGGTGACTCTCGACCAGACATGAAATCGCAGTTCGGTGTTGACTCGCAACTTGCCACCTCCGAAGACACTTAAAGTAACTTACGCCGGCAGTACACTAATGTCCACCCTCAGATCATGTCCCTCCCCCTTCTCCTCCCCCTCCTCCTCCTCGCCATCGCCCTCGCGTTTCTCCTCCGCCACGTCTACACTATCACCCTCCTGTCCCACGTCCCCGGCCCAATCCCTCGCTCGTGGTTATGGGGAGAGGAGCAGGCCCTCTACCACGACCCCCCTGGATCCCACTACGTAGACTGGCATCGCAAGTTTGGCAAGGTCGTTCGGTTTTCCGGTGCATTCGGTGTTCGTCTCTCTTGCATCCCCGCATTCCCTTCTGATACATCCTCCAAGAACCAGATTCTGTCCATCGCAGACCCTCGTGCCGTCAGCTACATCGTCGGGGAAGGAACATACCAGTTCCCCAAACCCAACGGCGTAAGAACATGGTTCCGTTTACTCCTCGGTAAAGGCATTCTTTGGGTGGAAGGTAGTTCAACTCCCTGCTGTGACATGGTCCATTCGACCTTCTTGCCACAGGCAAAGATGCGCACGAAAGACAACGCAGGACCGTTGCGCCTGCATTGAGGTAACCCGTTTTTTAGATCGACACAGTAGCCCCATTCGAACTGGACTGTCATTTCAGCGCTCAGTCTGTGAGGCACTTGATGTCACTATTTTATGAGAACGCCACAAAGGTGATGTACTTAACCAAGCTGATGCTTTCATATACTCTGACTTCTTGCTGGAGGTGGCCATCCAATGGCAAAGAACTTTTGATGACTCCCAGTCCACTCAAGTCACAATCGACGTGACGAACTGGGCCGGCCGATTTGCGTACATACCCCAATCAGCTTGTTGAACGGGGTGCTCATACATATCTAAACAGCCTTGATACCATCGGACGAGCCGCATTCTCGTATGATTTCGGCTGCCTGAACGGCCAGCCACACGCTCTGGTAAATGCTCTAGATAGCCTGACGAACCACGAGAAAACGCAGTGGGCGTTTTGCACGCGTGCGCTTTTTTGGTTTGCTCCATGGATCTTGCACTTCGGCAAGAAAGGTCACCTGATCCGCAAGACCCGTGAGGAGCTTGGAGAACTGGCAGTGTTCATCTTGAGAGACGCCAAAATCAGCAACGACCCAGACAGCAAGTCATTGATGTCCCTCATGCGTACGCCAAATGACATTTTTTCCTTCATTGGCACGAGCTAACCACCAATCAGTAAGAGAGGATAGATCATCCACTGCACCCTATTTGGATGATGAACAAATAGCAGCACAGACGCGGACAATTATCTCTGCGGGATACGAGCCCGTTTCCGCCACGATTGCTGTAAGCAAAACCTATCGCTAGAGTGACATCCTTGCCACCTTACCATTGGTAGTGGCTCTTTTATGAGTTGGCCATGGATCCCGAACGACAGGAAGCTATCCGGAATGAGGTGTCAATGTCAATCTCGTGTGATCCATCATATGATGCATTGAACAATGATTTCCCGCTCTTGCACGCGTTCTTCATGGAGACGTTGCGCATGCACCCGCCCGTGTTGGAGAACCACCACCAGGTGCCCAAATTTATATTCCACCCCTTGTCACGACTAAAAGCGATACCCAGGCTTCCGTAACCACCATTATCCCCTTATCCGAACCACTGCCTGGTACCACTAGCCCTCGCCTCGTTATACCAAAGGGGACCGTCTTGTCCATGCCAGTCAACGTGATTCAGAAGGACAAGTCTACGTGGGGACCCGATGCCAATGTTTTCCGACCAGAGCGATGGCTACAACGCAATATCCAAAACAACCGCGACCTTTTCGCTTTCAGCCTAGGGTAGGAGGGTTAATTCGAGTTTTCGTCGTGTCATTGACATGACCCCAGTCCAAGAGGCTGTTTAGGCAGGAATTTTGCGGTTGCTGAAATCAAGGTGAGCACAGAAGCATTAATTCTCGTACATCAGTTGAGGTCATCTCATGCAGGCCCTGACGGTCGTTCTCTTGCGTCAGTTTTCGTTTACTTGCCAGTGTGACATAGAAAGTTTCCAGACGTTTGTCATCCGGCCCAGGATCGTAGGAGATGGGCCAAGTTCTCTTCCTCTTCTTGTCCAGAGGATCTTGGACTGAGTTGGTACCCAGTGTACTTTAACAATGTCGATCAGTCCCGTCGTTTTTGATCCAAATCAGATTGGCGTTCAACGTAGGACACTTGCCCACACCTTTGCAGAGATTTCACCAACAACTTGTGACATATTGTTGTAATCATTACAGTCAAGCAAACAACGTCGAGACAATAAATATGCGTCGAATATGTATGTGTGGCGGATGTAAATGTTGCCGGGCGTACATTCAATCCTTTTTCTGCCTTTTAGGTCTCGGTTTTTCTAAATCGATCTCCTCGGCTTCGTCGTCGTCGTCATCACTCTCTTCGTCCTCAGAGTCCATTTCGTCTGAAGGAACATTTCCGAGGAAGTAATCAGTAGCTTCAACAAAGACTTCGTTGGCGATCGTAGTTCCAATCTGCACCAGATGAGCCTTGTCACATCCACGCTTCGTGGGTCAACTTACGTCGAATGGATCCGAGGCAAGTTCAAAGAAATTGAAGAAACTGCCGGATTCAATAGGCGCCTCAGATCCGTCCACGTCATCTCCTTCGACACGAGGGTGCAATTTAGTCAGTGCTTTTTCGGGATCTTTCCAGCTGATTTTATTGGCCTGAGTAAACATGAGAGAAATAAACTTCAGAGTAGTGTGTGTAGGCATACCGAAGGCTTGACATCACGGGCCCACACGAAAGCAAGCATCGAGGGAGTCAGTCCATCCTCGTCGGGTTGCTCACTAGCAGCCTCAAGCGGTGGTGCATACTTGTACTCTTTCTCTAAAATAGCGTCGGTGAAGTACGGGTTTGGTTTGAAGTGCTACGTTGCTAGTGAATACTGTGACACGGTACAGGTCAGAAAACTCACAAACTCGATGGTAAAACATCTTGGCTCGTTCGGATCGCGCGACACCCACAAATCCTCCAAGTAACTCAAGGCAACGCGATCGATGTTATGTTGGGCTTGGAAGCCAATTAACGGATGATTCATCAACGCGATAGGCCAAAACTTTGGTATCGCTTTAGCGGCCTCTCGTCGTTTCTGGTAGACAGGGCGAAGCGTCTCGTGCCCACGACGCTCTGCAAGGAACTTAGGTTGACTGAACCTGCAACAAATATGCAACACACCCAAGAGTAATTCAGCACGTTCGATTTGCTTTTGCACGTCTTGTAACTTCTGGGCATCTTCGTCGCTGAGCTCGACGCCCTCGAGAGGATTTTTTTCTGTGTCGGCGCCAGGAGAGGCGCGCTTTTTTCCAGACATTCCTATTCGACGAAGTGTAACTGTGAAAGACTACATCCAAACTCCGCCCGTCCCACACAAGACAACCCAAATTTGGTCACGACCCAACTACAGGCATGGAAGAAAGGTCCCTAATCTACCCTCTGCTTGTTGCCCATCTCTATTTCCTCCATCTTAGTCACAGTCAATGTCCTTTTCCTGACTGTCGGAACTGCAGAGAAAACTTTCCCAGACAGACCAAACTTCTGCGCGAACGATCCTTTCAAACCTTTGCCGTGGTGTCCGGAGCGGTATCCCGGGCCTTCATAGTAAATAATATCCGTTGGTGGTATCAACCTTGGCCACGAGACATATTCGATACCGAATATCATGATGAAGATGACCGCAGAAGCTGCGACGACCAGCCAGAGCATGAAGTAGTAGAAGAGAGAGTAGTCTGCACCAATGGGATTAAACCTTGGAAATCGAACTTGTTCTCAACTCACCCGAAGTTCTAGGCAGTGTCAGACCAGCACAAACCATGAACAGTGAGAAAGACAAGATGTAGGGAACCTTCACCGTCATGAGCGACGGACATTTCCAGGGCAGACGACTCACTGAGCGGATAACCAGGGGCCTGGAGTCTGCCAACAAGGAAATGGCCGTAATCGGATTCTTCTGTGGAGTCCACGCTCCACTCACAAGATCGAAACCATCCTGTCTTGCGCCATCGAAATAGTTGTTTCTAATGTATCGCATCACGCTCTTATAACCGTCTTCGAGGGCGCCCATCTTCGTTCGTTTGTTTGTTCTTGTGAAATCTGTCTTCAAGGCACCAGAGCCAGCATACGCTCTCGAGATCAGATCAGCATGATCAGCCCACACTTTCGGATATCAGCTACACACCAGCAAGCAAGAATTTTGAAGACAAAGACTTACACTCTCGAAAATCTCTGCTCAATGCATGGAAGTCGTCCAGATCCTCACCCTCGGTGAGGACACCGAGTACTCTGAGTTGTTGATTAAGAGTCCACTTCGCTAGCGATGCTTGCACGACGTTCGTACGATCCAAGTTATCCATGCAATTTGTACGGACAACCCCTTGCTGATTTTTCACGGGATCAGGCCTGGACATGTCAAGGTGGAAATAACTTTGGACGCTTGAGAAGTAGTGGGATTAAATCAATGATGCCATCATACCCCTGTTTTAAAAGGTCATCCTGCATTTTTTCAATCAAAATGTTGATACGGTCCCAACGCATATTCTTGCATTCGTTATGGAAATCAAAATACTGATATTTGACCCCTGCTACCTCAGCCTGGAATAGATGCATGAACGGCGTGACAAACTTTACCAGGAACAACTCACTTGGTTAAAGTAGCGCTCATATGCATCTTTGACGGGCTGTTCGTACCCTTTTTGGTTGACTAGATTGACTAGACACTGTTCGCCATACATTGAAACTTGTGCTTGTAAATGACGGCGCAAAGCATCGACCTTCGATCGTTGAGCGTTACGATATCTTCTGAACATCGAGCCACCTACAGTATCTTGGAGGTCCATCACTTGCAAATCAGGCTTGTACCTCAACGTGTTGACTTCAGACCAAAATACAGGAACACTCCCTCGAATCTGGGCAAAGCTGAGTTGGTGCGAAAACTTTTCGGTGTTGGAAATGCGGCCCGCTGCTTGTTCTTCTACTAGGAGAATTTGCTCGGTCTCGTTAAAGTTTGCGACATGCCCGTCATGGTCTACGCCACGGCGGAAGTACCGTGTACCCGCACGATACCGTGACCGCCGGCTGACGAGACAAAGCTGAATCCGGTGCCCGTGGATATAGCCAGTGCGAACATCAAATGCTGGTTATGAATGTCAACGCGACTGTGTGATATGTCTACCACTGAACACCCACTGCCGTATACTATAGGAAGGATGTAGGGGCTGAGCTACTCATATTTCGGAATCAGATATGCAATAGTAGAGGATGATTGCTTCACTTACGTCTTGTGCAATGTCGGCATCGATCAACCTTGACTGCAAGAACCTGAAGATGTTAAAGTCCTGCTGAAGGCATACAGCAGTGCACGCACTTGTTCCAGAAAAACCTATCGTCCACCTTGCGAGCTGTCAGACACGAAAGCATTATGGTCCAAACCAATCCATTTACCTGCTCCCAGAGAGACCGTTCGCGTCTATTCTCCCTTTCGTCCCATTGCGTTTGCAAGCGAGTAGACAGATCCAAACCATAGCTAAACAAAAAGTGGCCGCCGAGCAAATGTGACCGAACGAGCGCCAGTAGATGTCGCTCAACAGGATGAGGTGCATTCTGGGAGGAAACGTTGGGATTAAGGGGAAGGATATCGAAGTCTGCGGCACGGTATATGTCGTATCCCATGAAGCGCGCTCGATGCTCGCGGCCAGTGAGGATGATGATGTACTCCGCTGTGATAGAATAAACTGGGTTCTTTTGACGTAAAAAAAGGACTTTGGGACGCACATAATGCCAAGGATATCATTCCCAGTATCCCGTACACCGTCTTCTCATACCTGGAGGCAGCAGGGGGTGTGGGTGTGTTGGGTGCTGGATATGTCATGTGTTAGGTAGAGTAGCGTAGTCGGCGAGACCAGGCTCACGGTTGAGAACGATGTCACCAGTCGACCTGTGTATGGTGAGGGACTGTGCACCGAGCGGTTCTACTGGAGCAAAAGTGTAGGCATCCTGGCCAATGACGAACCTGAAGGTGTGTGAGCGCGGTGAGGACAGTATGAGAAGTATACGTGCAGGTTGAGTCTCTGATATACGGGTTTCATTGGAGGAGGTGGTCGCGGTGCAGGTTTGGTGTGTTGTACGCCTCGTTGTCGTCGTCTGAGTCTGAATACACTCCTGCAGCTATGGTCAAGCTCACCCCAGAGCTGCTCGCCCAAGCTCCTTCTGCAATAAACCCCATCAGGGAGCGCCAGCTCGATCTTCGCGGTGAGCTTCGCAGAGCTTCCCGCACCCGGCTCATCCTAACGCATCGCAAAGGATACAAAATCCCTGCCATCGAAAACTTGGGTGTCACCAAGGTATGTATCGTCTGATCGCATCTGCCGCGCTCCCCTTGTCTCATCGGACTTAGGACCAGCATGATGCTATAGACCTGACCGACAACTCCATCACCACGCTCGGGAACTTGCCTCTACTTAAACGTCTGCGTACTCTCCTCCTCGCCAATAACCGTGTTTCATCCATCTCCCCCTCCATCAACCTCTCAGTCCCTAATCTCACCACGCTCGTCCTCACCGCAAACAGCGTGTCCGAGCTCGGAGATCTTGAGCCCCTCAAAGACATCAAAAATCTCACATATCTCTCCTTGATTGGGAATCCTGTACGGGAAAAGAAATGGTATCGCGAGTGGCTTGCGTGGCGAATACCCTCGCTGAGAGTTCTGGATTTTCAAAGGATCAGGGATAAGGTGTGCCAGAAATCATTTTGCTTGTGCTCTCGATACAGCTTGAGCGCTTCCATACCACGTAGGAGCGGCAGACAGGCAAGTCGCTGTTTCTCACTGCAGAGGGTCTGCCCACCGCGCTCGCAACAACAATATCCACGACCGTCTCGAAACACAGCACAAAAGTCACTATTACAATCGACGAGCCCAAGCCGGCACCACTCGTTGGTAAGGCTGGTCGACTGATGTCGAAGGAGGAAGCAGAGAGTGTCAAACAGGCCATCGCAAAAGCAACCTCGATCGAGGAGATCAGAAGATTGGAGAGAAGCCTCAGAGAGGGATACCTGCCAACCATGGAGGCAGTTGGGGCTTGATATGTTGTAACCTTTACATTTTATTCGCCTGACATCACAACGTGCGCCAAATCGTGACACAGGAACCATGGTCATGATTCCATACAAGAATTCATCAACCTGGTTTACGAGGTCGCTCATACCCGCTGCGCTCCAAGACGTAATCCATGAAAAATGAGGGCAACAACTGCTCCGAGATTTGCCAGAGAACTGATGCCATGAAGTAGACCAAACTTCGCATTCATGGCCCGGATTTCATCCTGTGCAGTATTTGATGAGTGGGCGAATATCAACCGCGTCAAAGATCGTACTGTTTTCTTGTCATATGCACCGCCTTCGGCCTTTTCAAGTTTCTGGCGCTGTAACATCGTTCTCGATACCGGATGGTAAGCCTCGATAGTACAGGGATGTATCATTATACATACTGGCTGGTCATGGGGCCGACGACAAACCGGTTGACACCTTGGAACCAGATAACGCTCACCAGCGCGTATACTTGTGCAACGTCGACGACCGATGGGCTATCGAGCTGGTTTAAGACATTCGGGTGATGGAACACCCAGAGCACCAACAAGACAGAAGCGATGCAGAGTGAAACCGTGAAATAGACAGGGAACACCCGGCGCTGAAGAGCACCGAACTGCTGTCTCGCTAACGGAATCAGTCGAGATCCGACTCGGGTTATGCACCACACGACTTACGGAGAGTCCTGTGGGCGATGATACCTAAAGCGAATCGTCAGTCATTCCAAATCAGCCCGACGATGACTCGGCGAACTCGCCTTCAAAAAACGTTACCCATAGCGCTGGGTTGCGAGAGATTCTCCGGTGAGTAAATATTACATACATTTCCTCAAATGCAACACTGGTACTTACACATGCCGCACAGCCAGCTGTAACCTAGAATATAGAGCCCTCTAGTGTTGAACAGTCCCCCAAGGTACGAAAGAGTCAGTGTGTCTTGCGACGGCATGTCTCGGACTAGTTGCTAGTTACGGAGAAACACTGCTGGACCTTACTTAAGCTTGAGTACTTTCTCACGAATGTTAATGAGCGCGAATCGCGCGCCCGAGTCGTGCGCTGCACCAAGCAATACATTAGGTATCTATCTACCACCCAGAGCAGCACATCATTTTGTGTATCCAGGCCGCTGCCATGGACTAATACATGACCCTCGTGTGCTCTAGGAGTGCATCGCCCAGTCCCCAAGCATGCTTCCTTGCCTACCCGCTCGTCTCCTCGGGCCGGGTCCCATGGCCCGTTCATCACGCAGGGCACCGTTCAAGACAAGATGTTTATCAACCAGCTGGGGATATTCATCAGAAAGAGCATTCATTCCTATAATCTAGGATCGCGCACATCGTTCAACGTATTTGTCGACTTTGTCAGTGCAGATAAAAAGGCCGTGAGCTGAACGTCCTCGTATTCCTAGATGATCATTCAGCGGTGAGAATGGCGTTGGTTTGTTCGAATCGACCGGAGCTTGTCTTACCGTGTTGAATTCCTCGCGAAAGCCCTTGTTCTCGCTCGCAGGAAGCGACGCAAGCAGAGCCAAAATTGATCGAAGAATTGTGTGGTCCTTTGGGACTCGGCCTATGGTATGGTACGTCATCCAGACTGCGGGAATGACTAGCGATCATCACCCACCAGCAATCACATCAGTGACGTACTGCACAAGCACCAAAATTCGTTCATGAAGCATTTTGACTGCAGCTCTTTGTGCCTGTAAATGTGATTCCACTGAGCGACGTTAGCTTAGTATCGTGGAGCCCTTGTATGGTCAGGTATTCACGACTGGTACTTCCCCCTCCTCCCTTCGCTGTCCAGTCGACAGCAATACGCTCGGCTTCTCCTGTTTCGACTTTATATGACGCCTCGATAAACACAGATCTCGTCTTCTTGTCTCTGATTTCTACGGAAGGTTCATAAGCCTTGAAGGGGAGCGTCTGGCCAGTGACGTCAGAGGAGCTGGATACAGATGACAAGGGCTGAAGTAGAAGGAGCAGCGGCGTGGAGCAGTATCCCGTGAACTGTACAGCGGGTCATTAAGTATCGAGGGAAGAAGCATATCAGCTCGGGTTGACCTGATCCTGAAGTGCGATATGGCGGGTGGTTGGGGTTGGTGCCACCGTGTACCATCCAATGAACTCCAGGGAAGGGAACACCTGTTTATCTGGACCGACTCGTGAAGCGAACGTCCCAAGAACAAGTAACCCACATTGATCCCGTCTTTGCACTAGAAAGCCATGGTCGACCATGTCATCGCGTCCATCCTCTACTGCCAACTCAAACGTGTTGACGATTTCAACTTCTCGACCATTCTGTGTGCCAAGTAATGCACCAAGCACTGTGCGTAGTCTACAGCCTGGCTACTTTTCGACCAAAGGAGAAAGCTTACCAAACGGGAGGTCCGACTTCGTTTGAAGCCTCAATCTCGTGAAGTGCTCAGAGATGTTTAGAATTGGTAGGGGATGACTAAATGCACGCTGTGAGGCTTCATACGCTGGTGGTTCGTAGCTTCGACATACAGCAAAAGAGAAAGGCTGGAGGATGTGGTCGCTGGGAGGGTGACCGAAAGTTCGTCGACATCCATCGGGGTCATGTTGACTAGAGCTTGAAAAGGGGTGAAACTTTCAAGTAATGTTGCATCACAAGAAAATGGGACAAAAGATTCCCATTAGCCGACTCGAACGACTGACCTCGTCATTACTAGTGACGCGCTCTACCAACTGAGCTAAACGGGAATCAACAAAATATTCTGGAGTCATCAATCCGATTGATCATCATGATCTTACCGAACGCGAAAGTACCTGCCCTAACCGATCCTAGCGCGTCCCTCTCTGCCTTCCGCCATAACTCGACTAGTTCACACCATGTCTGGGTTCGATGCCAATCGGGTTTTCACCGTCAATGTCCATGATCCGTTGGCCACTTCAAGCTCATCCGATACACCCTCGCAGACAGAAAAACTCCTTTTCGAATTCTTGCTGCAATACAGAGTAGGTGGTGAATTCATATACAGGTTCGTCTCTCTGTGTCAAACATCATTCATGAAGCGTCTGATCGTCTCAAAGGGACAGCCTACGCGGAAATCTTCTTTTGAAGCAGTATCAGCTAGAAGTGGACCTTCGCCACCTTAGCCTGTATAACGACGAACTTGCACATGCCATTCAGGATCGGCCGGCGGATATTCTTCCGTTGGTGTGTCGCGCTCCCTTGTCATGGTCCTCTCTCCCGCTCAGGTTATGCAAAGTTTGAAAATGCGGCTACTAAAGCGGCCAGGTCGATCCTGTTCCCCCTAGCCAGTACATCAGACGAGCGAGCGGAAGCTGCTCTCCAGTCCATACCCAAAGTTCAAATTACCATCCAGTCCGGGTTAAGCATGCAACGATTTCGCGATCTTACTGCGGACACGATGAATAGACTAGTTCGCATACCAGGCATTGTCATCTCGGCCTCTGTCCTCTCCTCTAGATCTACGAAACTCCACCTCCAATGTCGTGCCTGCAAATCAACGAAGCTCATATACCCTTCTGGTGGACTTGGTGGCCTTGGCAGTGGTTCTGATAGAGGACTCCCAAGGGTCTGTGATGCTCCCGAGTTGGAAAATCAAAAGAAGGATTGTCCGCTGGATCCCTATATCATTGTTCACTCAAAGTCCAGCTTCGTGGACCAACAAACCCTCAAGCTCCAGGAAGCACCGGATATGGTTCCGGTTGGAGAGCTTCCCCGACATATCCTCCTATCAGCCGATAGGTATCTTACGGGGAAGGTCGTTCCTGGTTCCCGGATTATCGCAACTGGGATATACTCGACATTTAATTCGGCCAAAAATGTAGGTTTTTGATTATCTCCTTTTATCCCTTATCTCTTCTGAGGTCTAGCCAAGAAATCTGCAGGACCGGCTGCTCTCCGACACCCATATCTTCGCATGGTCCATATTGAGCTTTCATCTCCATCCCCAGGCGGTGGAGCCTCGAACCCCTTCGGAGTTCAATTCACTCCTGAGGAAGAGGAAGACTTCGCTGAAATTTCACGAAGCGAAGGTTTCTACGAACGCTTCGCGAAGAGCGTGGCTCCAAGTATTTACGGTTGCCTAGGTCTGTTTTGCTTTCGTAGACGGGACCCGTCACTTAAGGTCCTCAGACATTAAAAAAGCAATTGCCTGTCTATTGTTCGGAGGCTCAAAGAAGGTTCTGCCTGACGGGATGCGATTGCGGGGGGATATCAATGTATTGCTACTTGGAGATCCGGGAACAGCCAAAAGTCAATTGCTCAAATTTGTGGAGAAGGTAGGATCTGGTGTCGCGTGCCCCGACTACTAGCCAACGGTATTCACAGGTCGCGCCGATTGCTGTATACACTTCTGGCAAAGGCTCAAGCGCAGCAGGTCTGACGGCTTCGGTACAACGTGACGCAGTTTCTGTGAGCTTGTTCGAACGGCGTCTTGGATGCTGCTAATTCAATACGATCAGCGCGAGTTTTACCTTGAAGGGGGTGCGATGGTACTTGCTGACACTGGTGTAGTATGCATCGATGAGTTTGATAAGATGCGCGACGAGGACCGCGTCGCCATCCATGAGGCTATGGAGCAACAGACCATATCAATAGCGAAGGCTGGTATCACTACGGTCCTGAACTCTCGAACGAGTGTCCTTGCAGCAGCAAACCCAGTTTGGGGTAGGTATGACGAAGGACGAAGTCCAGGCGAGGTGGGTTTGTCGCTTGTGCTGGATCTTTGGAGTTTGAACTTGTCCTTTATTTTCCTACAGAACATCGATTTCCAGACCACCATCTTATCCCGGTTCGACATGATATTCATAGTCAAAGACGAACACAATGAACAACGTGATCGAGTTTGTTATTTAACCACTCCCTCCATTCCGTCCATTTTCCTTACACTCCCGGGCAGATGATTGCAAAACATGTCATGAACATCCATATGAACAGACCGAATCAGAACGTCGAGAACGGTGAGGTCATTGGTGAGATCGACATCGACAAAATGAAGCGATATGTTGCATACTGCAAGAGGTATGTTTCGATGGAGTGGGAATCACTGTTCTAAATGTACATGGTAGTAAATGTGCCCCTCGCCTGTCCCAAGACGCTCAAGAAATGCTAAGCAGCCACTTTGTCAGTCTGCGAAAGCAAGTTCAACAAGTGGAGCGAGATAATGATGAACGAAGTTCAATCCCAATTACTATACGGTTCGTTCAGCAATGATTGATTGAATTGCCATGGCTAATAATTACATCTCTAGGCAACTAGAAGCCATCATCAGGATATCTGAGTCGCTAGCCAAGATAACCTTGTCGCCTATCGTGCAAAATCATCATGTTGAGGAAGCGATACGTCTGTTCAAATTCTCCACTATGGATGCGGTGTCGGCGGGTTCTATCGATGGGATGTCGCGAGGTGAACTCAATGAAGAGATGAGCCGCATAGAGAAGGAGCTCCGGAGGCGATTGCCTGTGGGATGGAGTACAAGCTACCAAAGTCTCGTGAGGGAGTTTGTCACACAACAAGGTTATTCGAACCACGCCCTTGAACGTACTCTATACATCTTGGAGAAGAGAGAGGTGGTTAGGTTCAGCGGGCAGAAGAAGGTTGTTCATAGGTGAGTTTGATGCGGTTCGGTGATAGTCATTTACTCACTGGCGCAGAGTTGGGGTATGATGTGAACGCATCTTTGTTTCATTTTTGGTTTGAGCGTGTTAAAGAATACTTGGTGCTGTTCCCGGGTCGTGTTCCCTCCCTGTAAACCTACGAGTACGTCTGGAGAGTTTTATTGTATCGAATCTTCGGCGTCTTTATTTTCATTGTGTCGGACCGATCACCGTTGCCCGCCTAGCTCAATCGGATAGAGCGTCAGACTCTTAGACTAGGCGATCTGAAGGCTGCGAGTTCGACCCTCGCGGTGGGCTATAAGTTTTAATTTTAGTCTCGTGGGGCATCTTCATCTTGGGAGTTTTAGACCCGATATTTGCTGACGGTTTATCTTGTCCTTGGATCGAGCACTTCGACGATGCAGGAAATTGATGCAACGAGTGGCGACGAGCAGAATCTAAAGTCGATCTGTGGATCTATTGGAGGAAAAAGTCATAGCCCACCGCGAGGGTCGAACTCGCAGCCTTCAGATCACCGCCTTGCACGACTCGTACAATCGTAAAAGTCTGACGCTCTATCCGATTGAGCTAGGCGGGCAGTGCTGTTCGAAATAGCAAATATCTGAGTTGAATAGTTGGCAAATAAGTCACGTAAGAAATGTTCGATATGTGGCACGTGTGCGAGTCTTCCCGAACGCGTAGCACTGTACCGTACCAACGCGGGCTATTGCAAGGTGCTTGCAGTCATGGTGTTGAACGAAATCAAGTCAACGTAAGTTGTGTACTCATTCAAACTTTACCATCCAGCTCGACTGCTGCATAAACAGACTGCCGTCCTCCGTCGAAAGTAGCCCCCCTCTCCAAATCATAGAAATTTCATCTGATTCTGAGGACGACGTGTGAGTCGTCTCCGTATTTCGGTAATCATGCTTCAACTATCTATAGAATCCGTCAGCCACATCCCAGGTAGGGCTTTCTCAGAGTGCAGTTTATCGTATGAACTACCTGCAGCAAGCGCAGATCTACACAATCAGGAAAAAACAAGCATCACGGATCAGGTTCTGCCTGGGATAATGAAGTTATCGAATTAACCGACAGTGACTCGAGTAACTCGAATTTTCCGGATATGCTATCCCCTTTGGTCAAAAGCCCGCGAAAAAAGACGCTCGTGGGCTCGAGACATCGTCCGCCATCCGAAAAATCCACACCAATGTATGTCGATACAAGTGATGGCGCAGAGTCTGACAAGGATTGTATTCTCGTAATGTGCGTACTTGGTGGAACGTTGTTTTGTTCCATTCATCTTGCCTAGGAATGATCCCCTAGGTTCTCGAAGGCCGATTCGAAGTACTCCCCTCGCTAAAGGTGCTGCCAGGACTTATTCTTTAATGTGTTGGGCGAAGTTGGCTGAGTTGTTGGTATTGGTCAAGATGCTGCAAACGGCGACTCATTACTCGATTCTCCGAAGAAAAACACAATTCCAGGATTTTCTCGGGCTGCGGGAAAGTCGCCTAGCAAAAGAGCCGGGCAGTCGGTTTTCAAAGCGAAAGAACAAGCGCGGCTATATAAGTATGCAGCTGATCTGTTCGTTCAACTCAACGAAGATGTTTTCGGCGATCGCCTCCCGAGCAATACTACTCTCGAATGGAGCAAGCGCTTGTTGACAACTGCCGGACGAGCACGCTGGCACCGGTCAGTGTGCCATGCCTTCAAGGTTTCAAGTAGCATTGACCATTCAGAACTTTTAGCTCACGTGAAGGCGTGGATTCTGCGAAGATTGAACTAGCATCCAAAATCTTGGACTGCGACGGTGAGCTGGTTGCAGTTTTGGTAGCACCACGATGTATTGAATAACTCGAATGAGACGCTTAGAACGCATCCGCAATACCTTGTCTCATGAAATGTGTCATTTGGCGTGCTGGGTAATTGATAACCACCCCTGGGAAGGACATGGTCGACTTTTCAAGTCATGGTTTGCATCACTCCACTTAAATATGATCTTCCGCTGAAAGAAGTGATTTTAGGGCGGATAAAGTAATGTATAAGCACCCGGAAATCCATATTTCTGTGAGACATGCGTCTCTCGCTAAGAAATACTTGTACTGACATGTCAGACTCGGCATAACTATGAAATATCATACCCATATGAATGGAGTGAGTCTACCATTGCCTTTGTCGGATTCTCTTTCAATCCCATGCTCAATTTTAGAATGTGAGAAGTGCTCAAAGATGTAAGCACAACGAAGTCCGATTGAAAGTGTCTGATCGCCTGTTCCTAGCTATGGTAGATACTCCAAATCTATACGGCCGGATGAGTGTGGTAAGTCCAAGCACTTGGATCCACTATGTGGTTGTGATGTCCCTGGAACAGTGTGTGGTGCTTGTAAAGTTGGCAAGCTAATCCCTTTATTTGCGGGGAGAAAGCCAACGACCCCTAAGGTCAACCGTATGGCCACGACCAAGCCCCGAGGTACAGACATACATTTACTGTTACATTGCAATGCTGAGCGTTGTTGATGCATCACCAGACTCTCCGTGCTCAGTAATTGGGAGCACAACAAAGATTGGCACTTCTCTACCTTCGACAACCAAGATGGTCTTGAATCTCGTGGACACTCTCGGAGGCATATCCATCGATGACTCTGTGGACCAATAGATCGATTCATCACTGGTTGTTGAATTTCAGATCCCGATCATGTACATATGTTGATATTCGAGTGCACGTCAAAAAGTTAGAATTACCAGCCTTCGGGTGTGACAACTATTGGTATATTTGAGGTCGAAGTTAATATCAATATCTCTATACGTTCGCGCGAAGCACTCGGAAGTCTACAAATGCATGTTCAGTCCCTCTCCAGTAAAATGACACTTGGATTGTTATATTAGCACTGGGTGGTATGGGCGAAAAGACATGAGACCGACAGGGTGAGCTAAGTGCGTCGTGAGATTTATCTAACAGTGGAGAGCGAGAACTACAAGGACACATGTAACATCTGAGAAACAAAGGTGCTTCGAAACCATAGCACAGAACGTCGTTCTAGAATTCGTATCCACGGAACTGTCTTGCATAACTTGGGTCGGACATCACCATACATCCACACTTAACCATTCTTCCTCTTCAATGTGCAACCATTTGTGGTTGATCATATCTTGCGCCTCTTTGCGCTCTCGCTGATCAACCGCGAGCATAGGTTCCAGGAAAGCACAGAGTTCTGTGGCCACAGCATTTGACATTAAATACTTTTCCACCATCACGCGGTACAGTGGCCATGGCTTCAAAGTTTTGATGTAACGCAATGCACCTGAAACATGGTATCAAGAAGTAACTCAATAACGCGATTGAAGAATTGACCTGTGTGATCAAAGAGTTCTCTACTATACCTTCCTCCCATCTTTGCATCAAGAGGAAAATCACCCATTAGCTCAATGATCTGGGCCATGTGATCATCATCTTTGGTAAATAATTCACCCTGCCCATGCGGATCGAAAAGATACTCGGCGGTCAATAGCTCGAAGACGAGACATGCAACACTCCATATGTCGGCACGAGTTCCCCAGTCGCGCCGCCCGAGGATAGCTTCGGGAGCACGATATTGGCGGGTTTGGATATCTTCTGTATAATGTTGCTTTGTGGGTGTCGCATTACCTAGATCGGCAATCTTGATCGTGAGTGGGGTATGTGCAAGAGGACTTTGGGGAGGCTGAAGAGCAGGACAAGTAGTGGTGTTGGTGGTGGCGGCGGCGGCGGCGGCGGAAGTGGTGGTGGTTGAGTGACTCGGGGCAGAAGAGTTTGGCCTCCGAGGGGCGGTCCGGGAGAGTAGTGAGGGACCAATGGGAGCGTGGGGAATGTCATTTGAAGGATGCAATTGGACGAGGAGCGAAGCTGGCGGCAGCTGTACCAGAGAATCTGGTACAGATTTTTCCATCGGGTGTGGAGGGTCGGAGACTGCGATGGAAGCCATGTTCGACAACGCAGGGATGTCTGTGCTCTCGAAGGACGTTGGTGGAGTACTGAGGATGCTATGAGTCCCAACATGCATGGAAAGAGAAGAGTTGGTTGATCCCGTAGATGAACTACCAAATTGTAACGAAGGTTGCTCCGCGGAGGCGATCTGTGGGTCTGGAGAGACAGATAAATTGGAAGGTCTGCTGGTAGTGGGGGTTCCGTGAGGAGGGAGAGGAGGAATGGTAGACAAGAAGTGCCTGTGCAGACTCGGGCTACTCCCACTGGCGCTGATACTGCCACATCTAGACGAAGGGCTCGACAATGGCTGTGAATCGAAGATCTCTACATGTCGCTCGCGGCCAGGAGGCCGACGGTTTGGGATGGTCATGCCCAAACGGGACCTTGCAGGATGAGGTACACCAACTTGACGCGAACGGGGAGAAGGGGATACGGAGAGTTCCGCGAGGATATGTGCTTCGACGTCCGGGATCGAGATGACTGGAAAGAACATAAGGAGATGGAAGGGTTAGAGAGGGAAAACGTACGGATGTTCTCTGGCTTAATGTCTGTGTGTACTAGGCTACACTCCTCATGGAGATACTGGAGACCAAGAAGGATCTGCCTGGCGATTAGCTTGACTAGGGGTTGTGGGACACCCTTTTTCTTGTTGCGCTCAATGAGAGCCAAGAGATTCTCCCCAAGAGGTTCGAACACAATGCATATGTGGTTTTCTGGCCCAGGGTGCGTGAAGGAGTCGAGGAAAGAAACGATGTAAGCACGACCCGGATGGGCGGGATTCGCGTTTGAGACTTTGGTGAGAAGCTTTATTTCATCGCGAGCTGTGTCGGCATAGCGGGAAGCGGACTTGACGATCTTGAGGGCAGAATAGCGATATTGACTGGGGAGGATGAAAAATGGGAGCAAAAAGGGAGCAAGGTAGGACGCACTGGGTGTCATGGACAAGCCAGACGGTAGAGAAGTGGCCCCAACTATAGGGAGGGTGAGAGAAGATCAAAAGGAAAAGAGAAGGAACTACCCGAGTTTTCTGATGACAGTATAGCGACCATCTTTGAAGACGTCGTTGATCCTTACAGGAAGATAACCTCCAGTGTTGTAGTCTGCTGGAGATTCCTCCTCCTTTGAAACGTTGTCTTGGACGGGGACAATCTTTGGGCCTAATGAAGTAAGGACGTACTGATATTTAGCGCATGGTTCCTTTGGTGCCATAAAATGCGAGGAGGGGGAGGAGGAGGAACAAGGCGCGTAACCGAACATGGGCCCGGTTTCGGAACGGGTCGGTAATCTTACAAACCCTATCTGTACTCGCTCGACATTGTCCACGACGCTCAGCGTTCACGACTACCACGGCCACGGCTACGACCACGACCACAGCGCTAGTCGTGTCGGAGACAGTTTCACGACATGTCCGTCTTCTCGTCCGAAAATTTCATTGGCGCAGTCAAGGATGAGTGGTGTCTCTTCAGGTATCCGTTGTTATCGAGCCTGCAAGTCTCCCTCATTTGCTCTTTTGCTCAGCGATCGCCCCGGCGACTACGCTATTGGTCCCCCCATCGGATTCGGGGCGTCGTCTGTCGTATACGCAGCCATGTACAACCCTCCTCCTCCAGAACCTCATCCTTATCCATGCGCGCTCAAGGTCCTTGATCTTGACTCTCTTCCTCTGCATTCTCTCGCTCGCCTCCAGCGTGAAACTCAGCTCATGTCCCTTTCAAAACACCCAAACGTCCTTCGCGTACGTGGGAGCTGGATCGACGGTCACAAACTCTACGTCGCCTTGCGTCTCATGAACAAGGGTAGTGCGGCAGACATCATGAACTACGCTTGGCCAGGTGGAATGGAGGAGGAGGTCGTAAAGTGTATTCTCAAACAGGCCCTAGAAGGCCTCAAGTCAGTCTTCCCTCCCCGTCTCCCCAGTCCTTCTAACACACTTCCATCCAGTTATCTCCACATAAACGGTTTCATCCATCGTGACGTAAAAGCGGCCAACTTGCTCGTCGACGACGATGGCACCGTCCTAGTAGGCGATCTTGGCGTTGCCGCACCCCTTCTAGACGATGGTGAACAATCCGTCAACTATCCTGTCAGCTCTTCCCCCAAAGGCACCAAACTCGCCCAGTCTCGCCCTAAGTACTCGGACGACGGCACTCCACTTTCACGTCCACCGCTTGGCAAGCGCAAGTCTTTCGTTGGTACTGTGGGTCCTTGTCTATCTGCATGTGTTAGCACCTCACGTGCCATGATAGCCGTGTTGGATGGCCCCAGAGCTCATCCAAGGAAAACGTTACGACGCCAAGGCTGACATATGGTCATTCGGGATTACTGCCATCGAACTCACTCAAGGCCGTCCGCCGTGGTCGCGCGAAAGTGCGCATACCGTCCTTCTCCAAACGTGCGTTTCACATCGTCTAACGTGGAAAGTATTCATTCGCCAATCAATTTCGTCTCCAGTGTCCAGGGTAAACCCCCAACCTTAGACAGGGAAGGAGGCGTACATCGTTATTCCCGTACATTCAAGGAGATCGTTGATGCTTGTCTCGCTAAGGACCCCTCCAAACGGTAATCAGTTTTGCGATTACCGTTTCAGACTATTTACTCCCTCACACATAGTCCAACGGCAGCTGAACTTTTGCAAACCCCATTCTTCAAGAGTGCAAAAAGGAAATCATATCTCGTCGGGACAATACTAGATGGGCTCCCCCCACTGACCATACGTCAAGAACGGCGCCACCGTCCAGATAGCCCCAAAGCTCCACATACCACTGATTCGTGGGACTTTGGTTCTACCGTCATAAGTTCTCGAACACCATCCTTCAACGGGCCCGGTCCAAGGATTGTGCAAAAGACTAAGACTTGGAGCACTTCCTCGGAACGCAACCGCGAAGACGAACCAGAGACACGCACTCGCTTGTCAATGGACACAAGCACGGAGCCCCCGCAAACCAATATGAAACCCAGAGGAACGAATTCGTCGCTCAAGTCGGAAGCTCTGTCCCCGTCTCATCGCACGGTGTCGGTCCCAGTGATGCTGTCCCGTTCGACTCTGCCTCAGCCATCTCCGAGCCTTTGGGTGAAACTCACCCGGAGATCCTCCCGCAATGCGCTAGCTGATGAAGAGCCACCCAGGGGCAATGGCATATCGCGTTTCCTAGGCAGACGTGGCTCCTCTTCGTTGGCCCAACATCCGAGACTTTTTTCGTAATCCTCGCTGAAGCCCTTTAGACCACTGAAGCTACGTATGCATGATCTATTATATGTTCCAGCGATCCAAACGGTCTGAGGACGCCCAGTCGTTCAGTTACCCTACAGTTTCTCGGGTACTGCGTGTTGAGGTGATGACGGTTCACACGAAGCTTCTAATTGTATGCATCCGTGGATTACATGGACTGTAACGATATCGAGTGATCGGCCTTTACCCAATGACGAGCTTGCCATCAGCATCGTTGAACTCGTAAGGAGGAATCTCTAGGTTTAGCTGCAAATGAGAAGACTCAGACATGGATGCCATGTAGGGATTGTTTCGCTTACTGGTGCTGGACCCTTGCGTGCGCGACCAGCTGTTGGAGGGATGTAAGCTAGAGACGTCGCTAGAATCGGTGAAGCTTACAAATATCATAATGCGAACCGTGGCAAGGGCAAAACCATCCTCCGAAGTCTCCTGCCTCACCAATTGGGACACAACCCAGATGAGTGCAAACACCAAGCATGACCAGCCACTCAGGTTTCTTGGTACGGCTCTCATCGCTCTCTGGGTCCCTGAACGACGCCCAGTTGGCGCTTCTAGCCTCTTGGATCTCATCGGATGTGCGGTGGCGAATAAAGACGGGTTTTCCTCGCCATTTGATGATTACATTCTTGCCCTCTGGAATGCTGGCGAGAGCGACCTCGGTCTTCGCAAGAGCAAGGACGTCGGCGGAGGCAGCCATCGTCTCAAGGAATCCGGTGATAGCAGACTTGGCGACAGAGGCAGAGAGAACGCCAAGAGAGCCGACCATAAAATACGACATGGCACGGTTAGCTTCGTCCGACTTGGGACGGTATGGAGAGAAATCGGGGACGTCGGGAGCGTCTTTTGCAATAGCAGAGGTATGAAGGGAACGTGGCTGGTAAAAGGACGTTGCAAGCGGTGCTTTTTTTCCGAATTGATTAGCACAAGTAGCGGTGCGATTTGGATGCACGCTCACAAACGTAGGTCCTGGAGACCAGACCCGGAGAGGTCGTCTTTACGGCGCCGGTGAAGGACCTCGGCATGTCCGAACGAGAAGGAACGACAGCATGCCCATGGCCATGAGGGTGGGCGGGGACACGAGCGGCGAGGTTGAGGCGGGGTGCGGCGGGGACGCCGGTGGGGAGGGCGCGGACGGTGGGGGAGACGTTGACCGATTTTCTGACCGCTGCCATGGATGAGATGAGAGAGAGAAAGACTACCCGCAAGTTCCCGAATACAAACAACACAGCCACAATCACTACATGCTTGCCAACGGCACCTTGTACCCGAACCAGCTGTCTCCCCAGCTCTCCCGCACGAACAACAGCGCGATCGACATCGCCCACCTCTTCACGAGATACCCCAGTACACTTTTGTCCCTCTTCATCCCCCCTCGCCTGTTTGCCTCGTCCACGATCTCGTTCACCCGACGCTGTCGATCCGTCTGAAACCTCGCCAGCACGGTCGCCCAGTCTATCTCACCCGTCTCAGAAGCACCGCTTTCAATCCGGTTCTGCAATAGGTACGCAAGATAACCAGCATCCTCGAGCGCTTGAGATGCCCCCTGTCCAGAGTGCGGGGGCATAGCTGTACTGTACTGTCAACTCGACTGCTCGACCGGGTGGTCCCACGTACCATGTGCAGCGTCGCCGATGAGTACCGTGCGTCGACCGTGCCAGCGTTCCAGCTTCCGAACTTGGAACAACGGCCAGATGAATAGTTGCTCGTCAGACGCCTCCGCCTCAGCGATCAACTGCGGCACTGGGAATGCCCAGTCCGAGTATCGCTCCCGCATCTGTGAAAGCGACGTGAGCAGCAGAAAGCGTAGAAGGATATTTGCTCGCCTCAAGGAGGGCCTGCTTCCTGGGGATTTTCCATTCCTCTCGAGTTCGATTTGGTGCTTCGTGCGTTGTCCACCTGCAGTCTGGATGAGTTTCAACCTGAATCCAGGTGATGACACTCACCATCCTACCTTCTTCCTTTCCTTGTCGAAAATCGCCATACCGACAAACCCCTGTCGCCCGTGAATCATGACACAAGGCTGATTTGGGCCAAGGAGATCCGATAGACCAGGCACGCTATCGATGTTGACTAGGGTCCCTATGCCGACCAAACCGCTGTATTCAGGCTCGGGTATGGAGAGCCCGAGGCAATTGTACATGCTTTGAAAAGCTCTCAGAACGCTGACTTTGCCGGAACGGGACGTCGGCATTACCTCGGTCGGATATTACTCCAGATGCCATCTGCTCCGATCAAGAGGCTGACCTTCTTTTCTTGCGGTAGTCCATCCTGGATCCAACGCACGAGAACGCCGTCGTCTGATTCTTCGATGGATTGCACTTGGGCACCCCATTTGACTTGGAGTCGTTTCTTCTCAACTTCGTCCAGCAGGACGTCATGCAGATCCGAACGCATCACCATGGCAGACGCAAACCCGTAGCGTTCTTCCGAACCTTGTGGCACTTTGCCAATGTGTCTACCGGCAGAATCGTTGATGGTTATCCAAGGTACCTGTGCACCACTATCCCGCTGGAGAAGTGTGTGTGCCAGGCCAAGACCGTTTAAGACATGCATTCCATTTGGAGCCAGCATCAAAATACCGCCTTCAGCGAACGTCGGTCGGCTCGGGCGACCCTCTAGAACGATGACATCTACGTCCAGGCGCGACAGAAACAAAGCCATGGCCGCCTAGTTATACCGGTAGTCAGCCTCGGGTTCAAGCTGGCGTTGGAAGACGGACTTACGCCCGATATTCCTCCCCCAGCGACGATGATTTCAGGTTTGTGAGCGCACATTTGCACAAAAGCAGATGACGATGGGGATTGTGTGATGTATTCCTAGCTCACAACGACTGATATTTATACCGACCAATGTGACTTGGCCTGCTGCAGTCTTTTGCCGCTTGGACGCGTCGACTGCGAACTGCGCATTCTGCCGGTCAGTGACGTTGCAAGACGGCATGATCATGCACTGCTGCCGTTGGTTGGGATAATTTCAGCTTATGGATATCTCCCAAGAAAACAACGCAGCGACCTTGCGTGGGTCAAGCTATGGTTCGTGGGTTTCTATCTATTTACACTGCAAGCTTCTCAGATTTCGGAAGCGATTCAACGTTCTGCTGTTCTACGACGGGCCGCGTTCTCTATGGGTTTCTTCCCGGGTCCAATGGCCCTAGGTTCTACGCGTGTGGAGACCTTTTAGATTGCTCGTAAATGTTTCTCCAAGCACGAAAAGACGCGTTGTTTTGGGTACTTTGGCGCAACCGCGATGCCTTGCTGTTTTGCCCATCTCCTAACAACGCCGGGATCTACTGCGCGTTGAGATGGCGGCCTGCAAAGAGTGCAACACAACATACAATCTGTGATTATGCCATCTACGCCGAATCGAAACAGTTCATCGATCCTATCGAGGCCATTCATCTGTCAATACGCCAAGTCAGTGACAGAGTAACACAGGTTTTCCGCTCAGAGATTGACCGTCCATGGCTTGACATCCAGGCCGAGAGCGTGAGCTTCCCGGACCATGGCTTGTGTCGTAAAGTCTGCATCGTCTGCAAGTGTGACGAACGAAGGGATGAAACACGTTCCACATGGCGAGAGGATGTCTGCATTGATGGCCCGCGCAGCTTGGGCCATCTTTTGACTGAGGGATGGTCCAGGAAAGCCGTCGAGTTGTAGACCGCCAAGCCAAGGACTAGGATTGTTGTCTGGCGTGAAGGCCGTGTCTCTGTTAGAGGTCAGCGAAGCAGGCAGGAGCAAACATGAGACACGCTTACTCGTCGATCAATGCTGACGTCGGAATCCGAGGGTCGAGTTCCTGTTGGATTTTCCCGTTCAAGTCGTACTGTCGAGCCGAGAGATACCATTACCTTCATCGCGATTAGAGTTCTCCAATCGAAGCTTTGGTACTGAGATCGAGAGTCAGGGACACTTCATCCTTTGACGACCCAGCTCACCGTGATTGATCGGTAATAAGGGCTGGTAGAGAAAATCGCGTGCTGTTTCTGGACGAAATCTTGGACGCTCGCGGTGCGATCAGGATGCTCCGGATTGATCTTTGATTCTATATTCCACAATATTCTATGCGAGGGATCTGCGCACTCCACAAAGTTGAAAACTTCCTGGAGTGTTGGTATCCGAGCGCCGGGGTAAAGAAGCTGTTGAGCTTTGACCAAGGTTATCATCCGGAACTGGAAGTGAAACGAAGGAGCCGTACGAAAGTCAGGCTGTCGCCTTGATCCGCAGTCGAGAGTCTTTATTTGGGCCAACGTCAAGTTTGCAATAAATTTGCCAACATATGGGTACATAGGGTCGTCGGGGAACTTGTAAATATCGATGAGAACACAAAGTAGAGAAACGTCTTTCGACTTACGACGGGATGCGTATCGATACACTTCTCGGCCGTTATCTGGTTGTCGTGCCAGACGACAACCTCGCCATCCTGTATTGGTTGAGATCTCGGAGAGAGAGGTGTGGAAGGGATACTGACCGACGTGATGCCATTATCCAGCTCTAGGGTCGTTGCGCCGTCGACGAGTCCCCTGTGCTCGGAATTGACCGTTGGGTTGAGTGGATGCCACAAATGCGAGCATACCAAGCAAAGCTCGGCAAGGTGCTTTCTACGGTATTACCCCTACCGCCTCGGTGGGCCTATGGAATTGCTTCGTGTGAAGTGGAAGGTGGTCTGCGAGAAAGAATGCAGACCTGTATGTCGTAAGACTTGTGAGTCGATACGAGCGACTGCTGCGCCGGCGAAGCTAGTGCAAGAAGCGACTGCAGAAATATTAATGTCAGGAATGCGAAATGGAGCATGGGAGGCACGAGTTGGGACAGGTGGTCACCAGTGAAAAGAGTGGTTGTGCTGAGAATTTAAAGTGACCTCATTGGGTTGCACTGCGCGGACGAACGTTCTTCGGTAATTGGCTGCGAACGTGCACGGGTGCGTTGGATCTTTCCGGAGAAGGCGTCGAGCGCAAGCGCAGAGTTGCCTATCCCACACGTCCGCGAGGAATCTCAACACATGATGAATTGTGGAGCTGCGGTACATGGGTTGGTTGGGGTCAACCTCAGCGACGGTCCCGATCCTTTGACAAGTTAGAGCTGTCTACGTCAACGTTTCCCAGCCCGAGGTTCTTAAAGTCGTCGCGTTCCATGAGTCCCCTGCAACGTCACGCCGAGTCGTCTACATGAGCATTGCGAGGGCAGATTGCTCACTTGGACATTCGACACTCGAGGTATTGTCTGCTGAACGACCTGCAAGGGGTGGACGTGCTGGAATTTTTCTTGAGGCAGGCCATGTACTGCATCATTTTGTCTCTGCATTCGCCTGGGACGAGACCAGGTCAGTGCGGTACTAGCCTAGTGGAGATATTACGCCGCTACCATCATGGTCAAGCGGAAACGAGCCACGATCTGGCGGAGTAGCCTGGAAGCCGACATTGATGGACGGTGGACGGCCGAAAGACATTTGATCAAAGGCGTGGGAACTGTCGACTACTCGGTACTAGAACAAGTACAAATCCGTTCGCTCAGTTCTCTTTATTTTTTCCCTTGGACTCTGGTCCTAACTCTGTCTGCGTGCGATCGTCCTCGTCTTCTTCGTCCTGTCGGTTGTCGGACGCTGACGCTTGCGATCCAAGGCTCAGAGCAAGATTTCTACCTTTGAGGAGAACGATCTCCTTTAGCCATGCGTTTTCACGTCGGAGATCGTTCGCCTCTCGCTCCAGTTCCTCCGTTCTTCCGGTCAAGTCTGCAACCGTACGCTCGAGGTTGAGCGTCTTGAGCTTCTTCTTGACCCTGAATCGCGCTGTGGGTGTCCCGCCGGGTTGGAACGACGCCGAGTCACGCATGGTGCACCCTCACCTGAAGCAGCCGTATTCCTGCGCCGCTTGTCTTCCACTATAGCGTCTTCCGATCCCTCTGGTTCTTGTGCGGCAGACGCGATCGTGGCGGATGCCGCAGGAGAAGGGGCAAGCTGCGAAGAACTGGCGCCCTGCGTTTCAACATGGGGAGAGTTTGGGTCTGTCAAATAAAGCGACGAGGGGCCTGCTATAGAGGCAGGCGGCCAGGGATAGTTGTAGTTTGGAACGGTCGGATAAGGTGAGGGTGGCGGATGGCCGTGAGGGTGTGCGGAACCCTGCAGGGAAAGGAGGGCCTGGATGAGGTACGTGTATGTCTCCGGAGGGAATGCATGGGAGTATGAGGGAGGCTGCAAGGATTGTGAGCCATGTCACGGAAGGATGGGGAGGCGGACGTACAGTGGGGTCGTGGGGGGGATCCTGGCGAGGGGGTGCCATGTCGGTGTCGAAGATGAGGTGTTTCCAGATGGCCAGTTCTGTGTCGATGTTTTCTGGGAGGACTGTGTCGAGTTCTCGCCTGTTGGCTGAGGACGAGGACGAGGACATGGCCCGGGGGTGGATGTGAGAGTCATCTTAGACGTTCGCTGGCAGAGACAGCCTCGCTCGCTTCATTCGCAATCCAGTCTCGAGATGACGGAAAGGACGATTAGCTAATCCGTACATCCCTCGCCTCGCCACCACAATCACAACCACCGGCATGGCGAGTACTCGGGCTCGTCCTCGCGATCGCCCTCGATCGACTGACCACGTCCAATAGCTGCTCAGACTCAGGTCAAAGGACGGAAACTTTCGTTTCGAATTCTCCCCCAACGACGACATCCAGCTCCTCGTCGACAAGGCACTCGTCTCCCCGCCATCGCATCTCCTAGCTGACGTCTGCTTCCAGATCATCCAGACCGCCAGCAAGCACGTAGACCCCGCTTCGATCACCGTCTCGAACCAACCGCGGGGGAACGAGACCCCTGTCACGCGTCTCACCGGCGCAAGTTTGCAGTCACTCGGATTAAAGTTCGTCTGGCTGGCGTGTCTCCTTCCCCTTTGCTCAGATCACCCCAGACATGGCGATCTCATATTCGTCAACTACCAGGATTCTCTTCCAGATCCCTTGCCCGCCATCGCAAACGGTCATACGCACCCCTCAAAGCAAATCAACGTATGGGAAACCGTGCAAGAAGATCCCGTCGACTCCTATTGGCGCGCAAGAGACGGTAAAATTCCCCGCAGCCGTGACTCGCGCTTTTGCAAGCACGCGTCCAACGGCATGTGTGATTACTGCATGCCCTTGGAGCCTTACGACGCTGCCTACCAAGCCGAGCACAGCATAAAGCATCTCTCGTACCATGCTTATCTCCGCAAGCTCTCTCCAAAGTCTTCCTCCCCTGCCGCTCTGGCCCTCCCTCCGCTTACCCCCATTACATACAAGGTCAAAGTGCCCTGTCCGTCGGGTAATCATCCATCTTGGCCGTCGGGAATATGTACAGCCTGTCAGCCCTCGGCGATCACTCTACAGTCTCAGCCGTTCCGAATGGTAGACCACTTGGAATTTGCAACAGAGTCCATCGTAGAACGGTTTCTACATGCCTGGAGGACGACCGGCCTTCAGCGCTTTGGCTGGCTTATGGGTCGTTATGAACCCTACAACGAGGTGCCCATGGGCATCAAGGCTGTAGTAGAGGCAATTTATGAGCCCCCACAAGAGGGCGAACTCGACGGTCTCACTCTGGGTATCCCATGGGAGGAAGAACAACGGATCAGGCAGCTAGCCAAATCGGCGTCGACTCCCCTGTCGATCGTCGGGTATATTTTCACGGATCTCGACCCAACTCCGGACGATCGAACTAAGAACGTCTACAAGCGGCACGCCCAATCATATTTTGTTTCTTCGCTGGAAGCCATCTTTGCTGCCGCAATTCAAAATGCCAACCCCACACCGTCCCGATCGTCTTCGAGCGGTGCCTTTGGTTCGCGGATGGTTACTGCCATTCTTACAGCGACAGAAGATGGCCAAGTGGACATTTCTGCCTACCAAGTGTCAGAGCAGGCCTGTGCCATGGTCGCAGCGGACATGATCGAAGCTAGCGTGGAACCCAACATTGTCCGAGTCAAGGAGGAAGACCGTAGCCAGGATTCGGCTCGTTACGTTCCTGACGTGTTCTATCGGTACAAGAATGAGTATGGTCTTGAGGTCAAGAAGAGCGCAAAGCCCTGCTTTCCAGTAGAGTATCTCCTCGTCAATGTAGGTGTGACTTTTACGTCGTGCCATCCTTGGTATCATGAAATGTTTGGCAGGTTACTCATGGCTTCCCCCAAACGCCCAATCCCATGTTCCATTCGACGGATTTTTCCATTGAAAATCGTTCCGGATTTGAAGATCAGCGGGTCGAGGGCATTCTCAATTCACTCAACCGCTTTGGGACGCTATCCCTCGGGGACGTGGGCAAAGGGGCTAAACGTCTCGAAGTCGCAAAATGGCTCAGCGACTGGCATTTGATTGCGTTCCTCGAAACCACTCAGCTATTGTCGCCGGTATGGTTTTTGAGTGGCTCGCACTGCCAGCTGATTCGATATATTCAGGATGACACAAAAATCCTTATGCGGACGGCCACCTCGCCCAGATTGCTGGAAGATCCCTACGTACTGGACGCGTTCATGAAGACAGACGGATGGCAGACTCTTGTAACATTTGCCCGTGAAAGTGCCCGTGAGTTCGTCCTACATGACATGATATTGTCCGCCGGGTACAGTGATAATCCGAACAGCTGCTCGTCCAACGTCGTCCGCTCCAACAGACTTGGGACACACACATGACGAAATTTCCCAGGATATCTTCGACCAGATTGCGGCAGAAGGGGCCACTCAGAGCCGGGCAGGTGGTAACTCGAGAGTTAGAATCTGTCCCCATTGCACGTTTGAAAACGAACACGGGGGACACGACTGTGAAGTTTGCGGTTTACCTTTAGGCTAAACTACTAGTTGCACATATGTACAGCTTTTTTTCGAAGCTACGAGATGGACAGATTGCTGACAATCGCCAACATTGTGAAAAGTGGAAAAGGATGAATGTACCATCGTCATTACACAGAACTCGTCTGCTCGCACGATGTACTCTTCAGAGCGCGAATACTAATGCATGAATCCGAACACAATGTCCCGGATGACTGGAGAATGCACATCAAGGAGAGAATGGTGCCCAATTACGTGGGGTCCAAGGTCTCTGGAAAAATAAATCAAAAGTAATGCTTAAGCCAAGATCCACCATCCAGCGAACATAAGACCACAGAGGGCACCGACGGCCCGAAGAACAATGACGACGACGAGCGCCTTGCGAACCGCAGCGTAAAAGTTGTTCAGAGCGGTTCCAGACCAATTGAGACTGTGAAGCACTCGGTGATTGCAAAATAGCAAGCAAGAAAAGGCTTACCGTCGATCGTTCGACCCTCCCTCTCGAATACTGGCCTCCCAACCGCGCACAACTTCGCGGTAGCGTTTTCCAAACACCCTAGTAACTACGATGAACAACGTGACGAACGAGACACCATGGTTCATACCAGATCCAAAAGTTGACATCGGGATATGAGAACCGCGGAAATACGCTGGCAAGGCTGGGGGCGACAGTATCAATGCGCATACCTTCACCGCCGACAGGTCGGAAGGGTAATTGAAGGGTAATGGGTTTCTGTCCAGCGGTCGGTCGTGAGTGCAGCGGCGGCTCGGGTACCATGTTTGCCACAAGGTCCAATGTCATGCCGAGGGAGAGACCCCATAACTTGAGTTGACGCTGGCTGGCTGGTTTCTTTCGTTTTTCCAGGGGCACTTTGTCAGATACAATCCCTTTTTCGAGAACGTCCTGTGACAACACAGAATATGAAGTACTGGTCGGAAGGGGAGGGGATCCGATGAAAAGGGACGAGTCGGAATCTGTAATGTTAAAGAGAATGGCGGGGAACTGCATGCTCCCGATAAGGACGCGAACCAGAAGTTTGAGGACGGCCGCGTGACGTGGCGTCAGCCTAGAGGCAGCGTCGACCGTTACGCTCGACCACTTTGCTGTTGGATTAGTGAGTCCGACCGACTCAGGCAGGACTGCGCTGACGAGTGTTTCGAGAGGCATCCAATGGATACAAGTGCCCTCGGCGGGTTCCGTGGAGAGCGTGCGGGGGGTGAGTTGTAAGAAAACAAAGGGGGAAAGAATCATGAGCAAACGCTTCCCCAAAGAAGTGGTGATTTCCCGATCATCGAGCTGTCCAATGCAAGTGAAGTCACGCTCCGCGAGGTCCAAACCGATTTCCTCCCATGTTTGCCGCATAGCTAGAGATCGGGGGCTCAGACGACGAGAGCGGGTTGATCGAACAAGGGAGACGAACCTGTGTAGAGACCGCCTTCGTCCCCTTCCTCTGTTCGTCCACCTGGAAAGGCGAGGTGGGCCTCGACTCTGCTGGTGTGGTGTGTGCCATCCTCGGCTGACAAGCTGGTTTTTAAGCCGTCAGAAGAAAATGCGCCGTCCCTCTGAAGGAAAAGAACTTGGGGGCGGGCGGCGGGGTCCTTGACCCAGTCGAGGTCGAAAAATTGGGCAAGTGTTGGAATGGATGCATCGGCGGGGAGCGGCGGGGAGTTTGGGGAGGGAACGATGCGAATGACGATGGAGACGGCGGCACGACGAGGTTCTGAGGAGAGGTTCTGGAAAAGAGAAGACAAGAAGGGGGAAAACACTCACGAGTTGCTGGGGACGCGATGATGCGAGGGGGTGTCGTGCGGATGCGATGGAGTGCACTCGACAAGAGCGACATGATTTTATCATTTTTTTCTGGCAAAAGAAGGATGAGAAGGAGGAGGGGGAGGAGGAGGAGGAGACAAGGAGGAGACAGACCTTTGGACATTTCTGTACGACGGTGCTGGACTTTGTGAATGAGAAACCGACGCCTACCGTGAGAAGGACTCCTGCCACTCGGGCATGGGATGGTTTTCGGGGGTCGGCTACTACGGTGCAGAGGTTCCCGCTGGCGTTAGAGCGGAGCGAGTGAGTTGGGCGATTTTTGGGTGCACACGGACAGCAAAGCAGGCAGTAAGACGTGCCATCGATACGATATTATTGATTCAGAAGGTGGGAAAGCCCGCCACATGCACCGTAAAGGGGACTCTCCGGTTGTGTAGCCCACCTGTTCTCGTACCTCCACCAACCGTCAGTACGCCCCTGCTATAAAGCACGCCCCCAAGCGACATCCCCTCCGTCTCTCCTCGACGAGTGTCTCTCTCCCATTTGCGTCCCCATTCGACATGGGAATGAAATACCGCCGTTATCTCGCCGGCGAACGCATCTACGGCTGTTCCAAGTGCAAGACCCACCTCGCCACCATCCACTCGATGATATCTCGAGTGAGTCATCTCGGCTGTCCTCGCTCGCCCTTGCCACTAAACCTCTCCAAAGGCGTTCAATGGCCAACACGGGCGTGCCTATCTCTTTGATGGAGTGTAAGTGTCCTACCACCACGTTCGCTTAGACCGCTCAGACCGCGATTAGCGTCAATGTCATCGAGGGGGAGCCCAACGACCGCCAGATGACGACAGGCAACCACACTGTTCGAGACATTTGTTGTGTCAAGTGCGCCACCATCCTAGGATGGAAATACGTGTGTAACTACGCCCCGTCGCTGCAAACAAGTCTCATACGAGTACGAATACAGGATCGGGCATACGAAGCCTCCCAGAAATACAAAGAAGGGAAATACATTCTAGAACGTAATCTGCT